>JAWZYV010002854.1:22500-332518 GCA_038373885.1 Cheiracanthium punctorium | reverse complement strand
ATTTGGCCCCCAAAATTTTTCGTGATCACATTACTTCCTTATACTACGTACAAGGAAGTAAAAAAAAAAAAAAAACCTTCCTGTACAAATACTGTTTTTGTAAAACCCTCAAAATTTTCTTGTGTCATAACAAGGACATATTTCATTTTTCACTGAATCAGTTTCAGGTCATTAAAGGATGGACTGAGAATTATGTATTTATTCTGCAAGTCCATTATCAGGATTTTTGGTCAAGTGTATTCTTTGTTGAGAACCTTTCAGTCATTAGCAACAGGGTTCGTACACCTTCAGAGAAAACTCAGGGAATTGAAAATTAGCTGGTATATAGTATAAAAACTTATCTTGGAACTGTAAATCTGTGAAGCGGTCACAAAAATTCTTTTTTACTCCTGCAAAGCTTTTTTACAATTCCTGATTTTTTATAGGTTAAATTGAATATGAAACTATGTTTGATATAAATGTAATCCATTGTATATGTTATAATTGAGGAGAGGGGCATAATTTTGATTACCATAATGCTATCATAATTTCGTTACCTTAGAGTGGGGCATATCAATAAAAAATAGTTGCTCAGTACTTATCATATGTTTATTTTTTGCAATAGCTTGGAAACTTAAAAAATCACCTGAAAAACTCAGGGAATTTCATTTTGAAAAATGAATAAGAACCCCGTAGCAAGCATGCAAATAGAAAATATTTTTAATGTATAAATTTTGGTATGATGACATACACACTATGTTCAGTAAAACTTGTCTTGAAACCAAATGTAAAGGGATCAAAGCAAGTGTTTTGTTAAGGTTACAAGTATTTGCTGAATAAAAGTTTATTTTATTTCGCATTGGAGAAAGTCATAAGAGATGCTTGTATTAATACAAGAGGTACTATATTTAATAAATCAGTACATATTCTTGCATATGCTGATGACGTAGATGTAATTTCAAGATCTGCTGCTGAGCTAGGAGAGGCCTTTATGGCATTGGAGAAGGCGGCTGGGAAATTGAAGCTTAGAGTAAATGTAGAGAAAACAAAATATATGTACTGTGGGAAAAAAGAAATTCCACCTAATTTTTTTGAGATTGGTCCATTTAAATTTGAATCCGTGAAAAATTTCACCTATTTGGGTTCGGAGATCAACAATCAAAATGATATTAACCCTGAAATCAGAAAAAGGATTATTGCCGCAAATCGCTGTTTCTTTGGTTTAAGACCTTTTTTAAAATCCCATCTAATAAAGAGAAGAACAAAAATTCTGTTGCACAAGGTGTTAATAAGATCAGTTTTAACCTATGCCTCAGAAACATGGACTTTAACGACGACGGAGGAAAAAGCACTGGCAATCTTCGAAAGAAAGGTTCTAAGCAGGGTTCCCGCTAGAGTGCGAGACCGCAAGAATCTTGCATAAATTTCTTAAACCTCGCACTGCAAAATATTCGCCACCTGCGCGAGATTCTCGCACGCTGTTTGAAAGTTTAAAAACGCCAGTTTACAAATACAAAAATTTGTTTTGACTCTACTACTGTCGGATAACGAGTGTGCTGCGGCCGCAATGAAGCGTCCCCCCCCCCCCTTCCTTTCTTGAGTTTTTGTTCAGAGATAACACAGTTAAATCATCGGAATGCAAAGGGGGAATATTAATTAATGCTATCGGCGCTGAGCTGACGTGTTGATTTTTCTCCTTCTGCTTGCCAGCTGTAAAATGTTATGTTTTTGTATGTGTGTCCAACGTATATGAGTTTTGAGAGCATTTCATATGTTTGTTTTTTTATATACCACCACGATTCATGGAATTACTGATAACCTCTGGCAGTTTGAAATTTGCACCCCTCCCCCTTTCCGTTCTTAGTTGCAGTTCACAGTAAGAGTTAATCAATCTTTTAAGAAGAAGAGAGAAAAAAAGGAGGGAAGCTGAAATCTTTTGGTTAAATGCAGGATAATCTAGGTTTTACTGTAGAAAGAATTTGAACTTACCTACATCTGTTTTTACTTTGTCACACATATTTGTATCTTACCAACTTTGTAGTATAATATAATTTAATATTTATATAAATATATTATATAAATATTAAGTTATTTTATATGATTTTATTATACTAGATAAAATATTATAGTTAATAATTCTTTTGCTTAGTTAAACTGGATGTGATTCTTTGAATAAATTTGAATATTCATTAACTTTGAATATCCATTAACAATTCAAGTTCAAATTTCAGTGCACAAATGCAAATTTAAGCAATCTTATTAGAATAGCTGATGGAAATATCAATTTAGAAAGTTTTCCATATGATCAAGCTGTAAAATTTTTTAATGAAGGAAAAATCGGTGTTATTGAAATTGTACTATAAATAAATAAAATGATGGTAAACAATATTTATGTTCTCACTTAACTTTCAGAAATCTCACTCAAAATTTTTGGATGGGTGAGAAATCTCCCCCAATTTTTTTTTTTTCTAATGGGAACCCTGGTCTAAGAACTATTTTTGGTGTCGTTTTAGAAAATAATACTTGGAGGAAAAGATATAACTTTGAAATCTATAAAGATGACGACATTATTAAATACATAAAACTGAATAGAATGAGATGGGCAGGTCACCTTCTGAGAATGAGTGCTGAGAGAGCTGCTCTTAAGGTCTTCAATGCCACTCTTTTTTGTAAAAGACCTAGAGGAAGACCTAAGAAAAGATGGAGGGACAGCCTGGATGAGGATTTTGCCAAACTGAAAATAAGAAACTGGAGGTCCATTGCAGGGAAGAGGGTGGAATGGGAAAGACTTCTGAGGAAGGCCAGGGCCCACAAGGGGCTGTCGTGCCAATGTTGATGATGATGAAAAGTTTATTTTAAACCAAAGACCACAAAATATTTCCATTAACCTCTTGAGACCTGACATCCATCAAAATGAATATTTCCAGTTTTTCATTTTGTTTTGTTAAATTTTGTTTCAAGCTAAAATTGAGCTGATATTGCAACAGCTGAATTAAAAATCAACTTTCAGTTCCATAAATATAGCTATAGCAGCTAGTTTGTTGACAGAATGGGTGAGTAAGTCAGAATTTGGCACTTTCAACTTCCTTTGGCAGTTGTATTTAACTTTTAGTAGCTTTCCAACTCTTAGTAAGTGCTATTTTAATAAAAATAAATTGTTTTTATTCCAATGCTTTCAATAATTTTTAAATTATTCCACAGTGCCTATGACCCTAATATCGATTCTAACAGGTATGCTGCCACAGAAAAATTAAGAAATAAAAAATTATTGATATTTTTAAAAACTTCCTTTTTTATATCTATTTATTAAAAAAAAAACTAGTATAGAAAAAATATAGAGATATTTTGCTGGCATTTCAGGTTAAAGAAAGATTTCTGTTTAATAAAGGTTCATTTATGAAACGAATTAATTTAGGCAAGTTTTATTTGAATGACTTGCTATTGCTCATTGAGCAGCAAATTTTATTTAAATCAAATTTCATTTACTATGTGACAATAGGATAGGCATTAAGCATGATTACTGTATGTATATTGTAAATATGCTTATTAACTTTTTTTCTCCTTCCTTTAGTAAGATTCACATATTAGGCTCATACCAAAATATAAGGGCTGCAAGAACAACCTTATGTAACCTTATTCTTGGTAATTACCTTTATTTTTAAACTAACAGAATATTTTAATTTAAACTAGATGTGTTGTAATTATATTTATTGCAGGATGTCCACCGGCGACTAGAAAGGCAACTTTTGCTATTAATTTAAAGATTTGGTCGACTTTTTTGATTAAAAAAAAACAGCACTTTCATACTAATTTCAAGTTTTTGGCTACTTGTACCTAAGTTCAGGCGACTAATTTGAAAATCAGATTTCAGTTTTTGTCAACTCATTTTCTTTTCAAATTTTTCTATTGGTTGTTCATCAAACATTCTAAACTATTTTTTTGATTGTGCTATAAAAATAAATCTACTATATGCTCTGTTATATATAACGCTTGAAGTTTTTACTTTATTTCTTCTTTAATGAAGCTAAATGATGCATGCTTATTTCTTAATTACAAGATCTTGCAAAAATTCTTCTATTTTGGCAACTAAAATTAAGAAAATGGCTGCTAAACTGGCAACTTTTTTATGTTGGTGAGGTGACTAATGATATTATTTTTGCCTTCTGACATTGGTGGACACCCTGTTATTGATTTAGTTGTACATATACACAATAAAATTTTGTAAATAATTATTATGAATTAATAACAGTTGTCTATCTCTCCAGTTTTAAAGATTTAAAAAAAAAAACAAGATTTCTTTTTATAGTAATTATCTTAAGGAAATCACTTTTATGAACACTAAAAATTTTTTCAACTAGAAGAAGATAAATCCCACAGTGGAGGCAATTACAATGGGTGCTAGAAAATAAATTTGATGAAAATATAGCTACACTCAATATATTTAATCTTACGTCCACATAAAATGAATAACTTCATATTAAATTTTTACTATATATACCAGAATCAAATTTCAAGCTTACCTGGAAATGTGCAGAAACTTCGCATTCAAACGATTTTGTTTTGTGTAAATAGCTCCTCTAGTCAGGCACGTATCCTGAAAAACAATTTGAGGGGGGGGGGGGGTCCAAACGGTAAAAAAGGCTGAATTTTTCACAAAAAGACTATATCATTATCATTTTAGTAACAAAAATGACCCCTGGGGGCAAAGACGTATTTAGGGGGCAGACCCCCCCCCCTAAATACGTCCTTGCCTCTAATATCAATGCTTCATGCAGACGATATCATTTTAATGAAAAAAAAATTAAACTTATCTGAAAAAACTATTTTAAACGAATTAGAATTGCAACTTTTCCCTCAAAGCTTGATGACCCTGGCTTCAATATGACATCATGTCAGTTGTAACAGCTAATTTTGTTACGCAAATGATTACTGTTTTTTGCTCTTGGAAATAAAATGGAGCTGAAAATAGTGAAAAATCGCTTAAAAATTAAGAAATGAGTGAATTTTCAAATTTTTAAAGTAGTGCAGATTGTTTTCTATATTTTTATTTATAATTATGAAAAATTTCAAGAGAATCATACAAATGGTGTAGATGCTATTACACTTTTCAGCTTAACTTTTTAACCTTTTTGGAGTAATGGCAGTAAAAATTTTATCTTGGAGTAGTTACCAGAATTTTTACAGAATCAGGGATCAGTGTAACTATATATTAGGATGTTAAAATTGTAAATTTTGCCTTGCATAACTAAAAGTTAGTAGATTAATAATAAGTTATTCTAGTTCCCTAGTGCCAATTACTTGCTACAAAAATCACTCACAGTTAACTACAGTAACTGTTTTTATGTAAAAATTGCCAAATAGCTGCTATTTTAAGAGTTTAGGCACCATTTCCCCAAAATGATTACTAATTTTTTATTTAAAAAGAAGGGGGGGGTGTTCTTACAGCTCTATTTTCAAATACTGTTAAGTCAAATTGTTGTCTTATAGAAGATTCCCCCGCCCCCTTCTCTTTTGTTGCTTACATGTATGACTTGCAAAAGTATGCAATCCTGCATAGTCTCAAGCTTTTGCAATGCTAACTGGGCAGCATGTAATAAAACTTAATTACCTAGTTGACTAAAAAAATGGCCTGGTGAAATGTGTTCCTAAGAATTTTTCCTAGTTTAAAATTTTGGCTTTTTGCAGTACCTGCAAACAGATAAAAAATTATCTGCAAACTTATAATAGCTAGTAATAACAGAATGTGTAATGTGCATATGAACACATAAACAGATGCATATAAAAACTCTGCAAAGCTATCACCAAGACCTTGGATTTCTCCTCAATTCCATCTGCACACAGCATGTGTCTCTATTATCTGACCTTGGATAGGTTATAAAAGTTTATATAGGAGAAAAATTATAGTTGCCATCAGTTTGTGATATTCCAGTTTTTAAGGAATTAACTAAATTATTCAAAATAATTTGTTTTTTAAATTAGTGTTGAAGTACTTAAAAATAAATATTCAAATTCAAGGTTTTGCAAATTCAACTCTGTATGCTGCTATTTTGTAATATCCTTAGTATGCTGCAGGGAATTTAAAGGCTTTTTAAAAAATCAGTTTTTGTTTATTTATAAAATGTTATTCAATATAAACATATATTTTTATTTTTAAAATATTGCAATATTTTAAAAATAAAGATTTTTTATATTATTATAAAGGAAGACAAGTCAGTGGGTAATTTTATATGTGGTGTAATTTTATCAAAAACCAGAAACTTTTAGAAAAATATTTCAAATTAAATGAACTTGTGAAAATTGAACTCTGGAGTAAAAGTCTGAATTGGTCTTTAATTTCGACTCATCCAACAATATTTTTTTTAAGAATTTTAGATATATATAGATGCACAAAAATTAAGCCTGCTTATGTATGGGGGCACAAAATTTGAAAAGTGCCCTGGGCACAAAAATGCTATAGCCAGGCCCTGAGGGTAGTGCTAGAGTTACAAAGACAAATTTACATAATATATTCATTTTGGAATTTTCCTTTTGAACCTAAAAATTGTTGCCCAATTATATAAAGCCTAGGTTATAAGACTACAAATTTCATTTCTCACTAAACTTTAAAAATCTTACAATATGTAACTTTTTTAACAAAATTTATTGACACTATTAATCAGTTAATTAAAATCCTCTCGTAAAAGCAGTCCAATATAAATATTTTCATTTGCAAATTTTTAAAATGTCATTTGTTGCTCCAGGACATTTCTAATTTTTTTGTTACTTCAATTAATTACTATATTAAAATTTTTAAACTTGAAAACTAAGTGTATTAAACTGCAAAAAAATTTCATTTTAACTAACAATATATGTATGTTTTCAAAACTTGATTTCTTGAGGGCTGCAAAAAATGTTGTTAGTATATATTATAGTTAGTATTTATTTATCTTTTTGTGTGATGACAGTGAGAGCCTTGTATCTAGAAATGTGGAAAGGAGAAAGCATTATTTGTTATAAAATTCATCATTTTACATGTTGCATGCATATGTTTAAAAATTGCTTTTTAAAAATTAGTTTACTCATAAAATATTTATTAGGCATCGACCCAAAATTGCTAAGTTAAATTAATTTTGCTTTCTGTTCTTTCTTTTTAGTAAATAAATTACTTGTATAAATAAAATTTTGTGATATTATTCATGTGATTTAAGAGTAACTGTTGAAAAAAAAGTACACCCCTAGTAACTACATATAAGAATGTGTATTAAATTTTAAATGGCTGAATTTTAATGCTTGAAATATTTTTCTTTCTTTACACAGGTAGTGCACCTTCTAAAGTTTATGGAACAATGCGACAGTTGTCAAATCGTCTTTCTGAGTCAATATAAATAAAATTTTAATGCAATAAAGCATTGTCTTATTTATACTGTACATACTATAAGATAATAAAATTTATATGTTGAAGATTATGGATATTTCTAAAAACATTAGCCAAGTAGCATATACCAGATTTTCTGTTCTACTGTGGTATAAAAATATTCAGTTTTAAGATCATTGATTGCAAGTTAAATTAATATAATTGCAGTTGTAAAACTCCTATTGTTCAAGAAATCTTTATCTTTCCTAAATAGTCATGATATTTACCTATAATTTTTATTATAATTGCCCATAGAGTTGTGTGATGCACTGTTGTGCTGAGAAATAACAAAACTAAACTATTAATTTCTTGTTTAACCAGTCATATATCAAAGTAATGCAAAGGTGCAGTTAAATCTAAAATATTTTAAAGTTCAATTTATTTAATTTTTATATATTATTTTTTAAGAAACCTCAGAATTGTTTGCTTATACTCATAAGATCTTTGCAGACTTCAAAATTCTTCCTGTAACAATTTAATAAATGCAAAGTACTTCATGTAGATTTAGAAAGATACACTCTGTGTGATCTAATTTATATAGAAATCAGTATTAAAAAAAATTCTTTCATATTATACTCATTCTGTATCAAAATAAACATAATATCGTAAAATTTTCTTATTGGCCTATTTTTTAACCAATGAATTTATGCTGAAGACCTCAGACTTTTTTAAGTACAGTAGAGAGCCAGAAATCCGCACAGCTTGGGACCAAGGCTTGTGCGGATTTTAGGATTTTGCAGATTTCAGGCCATAAAAGATAAATCCTATTACATTTCAGACTTAAGAAAAGGAGAATACAATTACAATGAAATAAAAACACAGTCAAAAGTATTTCATTTATATTTTCACTTTAAATACTAAAGCATAGGAGAAAAAAGAAATTACATGAAGACTAGTCAAAGCAAATGGTTTCAAAATTTCCTTTCTCTAATTTTGAAAACATGTTCTATAGTGATTTGTTTTAAAATACTTTTTTTCTACTTTCTTTCTTTTATTTATTTAATTTTGCAAATTATATAACTGTTTAAATATGCAGTTTAAACAATAACTGTTTAAACTGCATATTTTCATCAGAATATTTAAACAGAATTATGATTAATTACTTCCTTGTACGTAGTATAAGGAAGTAATGTGATCCCGAAAAATTTTGGGGGCCAAATTTCGACATAAAAACCGATTTTGACTACCTCTAAATTTAATTTAAAAATTTTTTTCGATGCATCTCATCGTAGGCTAGCATGCACGATCATATTAACGCGTCTGCAACTCATTTTGACCAGTGGCGAGTCTACTGTGGCCAGTTTTTCCATGCCGTATGTACGTACGTATGTATGTAACTCGCATATCTCAAAAACTGTTGGTCGTAGAATGTTGAGATTTGATATTTAGGATTGTTCTATGATCTAGTTGTGCACCTCCCCTTTTGGTGGCAATCGAATGGATAGTTTATGTACAGGACCGCCCAAAAGATTCGAAATACATTACGCTCTATGGGCCGAAATTCATTAAACTCGCCTAACTCAAAAGCTACTAGGCGTAGAATGTCGAAACTTCATATTTTGAATAGTTGTAACATCTAGTTGTGCACCTCCCCTTTTGGTTCCATTCGACTGGATAGTTTATCTACAGGACTGCCCAAAACATTCGAAATACATTACACTCAATGGGCCGAAATTCATTAAACTCGCATATCTCAAAAACTGTTAGGCGTTGAATGTTGAAACTTTATATTTAGGATTGTTGTAACATCTAGTTGTGCACCTCCCCTTTCGGTTCCATTCGACTGAATAGTTTATCTACAGGACCGCCCAAAAGATTCGAAATACATTACGCTCTATGGGCCGAAATTCATCAAAGCGTTTTTTAGAGGTATTGGGATATTTCAAACGACTCAGAAGTGATATATGCTGTAAAGAGTTAGAAAATGAATTTCTCCATTAAAAAAAAGTGTCTTTATCATTTATAGTTCTGCTACAGGAACACTCAAAAGATTTCCAATACATTACGGCCAATAGCAATTTTAGGGGCATTCATCCATTTCAAGCACAATACCTTTGTTTTGTTATAGAACTTAGCTGTTGTAAAAATTTAGAGTATTCTTTTCTTAACTTTAAACTTTTATCAAATGGATTTTATTATTATTATTACCCAAGTTTTAGATCATCATCAGAATCATATTTATCTGGATTCAAGAAACTTTTCAACAATTTCTTCATTGGTGGAATACTGCGAATTTCATTATTTATACCAGAGAAGGTGTGCGGATTTCTGGCGTTCAACTGTACAAACCTCTAATGAAAGAGAAAACTCAATGCAGATCATCAAAGTTTGTTTTGAAACTATAAACACTAGCTGGCATGTAAATTTACAACATTGTATTAGATTAGTGAATGTGAGGCAGTTTTGTCATTTCAGTACAGTTTTTTTTTTTTTTACTATCTCTCAAAATTCATATTAAAAATTCACAGACCATCATGGGTTCAAAAGAAAATTTAAATGTATGATAAAGCATTTGAAGATAAATTCAGTATAAATGCTAATCAGCGATGTTTCACACAAATGACATACAGTGAGCACCGGTTATAACGGACCTGGGATATAACGTACTATCGGTTATAACATACCTAGAAGCTAGGTCCCGGTTGAAGTCCTATATTTATAATGTCATTTAACTTCGGTTAAAACGTACTTAACAAAAGTACGTACTTCGGCTATAATGTACTTTTTATACCAAAGCCAAAAATAAAATTTTGCTTTTCTTAAGAATTTTATTTCCTTGTTCTTGGAAGTTTCAGTACCTTCAAAAACACTTGTTGTCAGTTTTCAGATTCACTAGCGAGATGAATTGTGTATGAATGAAGGGAGCAATCTTTTATCTTTTTCGCCTGCTAGGTAGGGCTAAGAACAAGACAATGTTTTTTTATTTGCCATTCATCAATGTAAATGCCTCCCGAAAAGCTCTATCTATAATGATTCTGATGATAGTGAACAAGAAACAGAGGAGCCTATACCAAGCATACCTGACGCATATGCTGCAAAAACAGCATCACGATTTTTTGAATTTCACGAATTGCAGAGACTCTACAAAAGTCTATTATGGATATCCAAAACGGTATTTTTAAAGTAGCATCTGCCCGTTTAAAACAAAAGAAAGTAACAGATTATTCATATCAATAAAAATTGTAACTAATAAAGAATTTTCTCTGTTTAACTTAAATTTAAAAAAATCAGACCTGTTTAAAACACATTACAATGAAATTATGAGCACCCTTTCTTTTTTTTTTTTTTTTTGTAATGTTGAATCTTACTGGCGATACTGCTTATAAGGTACTTCGGCTATAACGTACTACTTTTTAGGTCCCGTGAGAGTATAGTCCGGCCACGTTAACTTGGCAGTCGGTCACGTGAATTTGGTCGAGTCCACTGGGGAAATTCGATAACAGGTTCTCCTTCGGGGTAAAATCAGGTATCCGTAATTGGCACCTTATCCCGGATACAGGAAATTTCTAGCACAATGAAGAATGAGCATGAGGGGCGAGCGGAGCAGGGTGTGCCCTTTTATTCGCTTTCACTCTGGGGGGTGGGAGACCGGATGACCACCAGAAATTCTCCCCACTTGGCGAAAAAAGCTATAGCCAATTAAGCAGTAGCATGTAGTAACCTTTCAATGAGCGACCCCTCTCAAGGAATGAAATCGCCCAAGGTCGACTGCCAAGTTAAGCCAAACTATACGTTATAACCGATGTGTACTGTATTTATAAACAAAATTACATCTTTGATTTGTTCAATGTAATTGAGCTTCAAAAGGTTTACCACATTTCACTCTTACTGATCACTGTCTGAGAATTATTGATTGAATGGATAAGCAAATATTTCTTCATGCCCCCTTTTTTCCTAAGGAAATAATTTCGGGCATATATTTGAAAACAATTGGCAAAATCAGCTCATATAATACATTTCTATTGTGCTTTGTAAATTTACTGGAATATGGTGCTGAATATAATTTGTAAGTTCTTTGGTTTGCAAGTTAAAATATACTAGCTTGCTTAAAAATACAATAGAGCAACGATTCCAGGACAGCCCGTTCTGGTTAATGAAAAATCTAGATAATTGGACAACTTTAAAAACAGCTATGGCAATGTTCCTTAGATAACTTCCCTTTACCCTTTTTCCAGGCTTAGGACTGCCAATTGTGGTAGTGCATCTTTTGACATATTACCAATGCATTCTAGCATGCCAGAAATACCCTTTAGCTGGAAAACTGGAGCTTCTGAAGTTAATTTATTTATGATTTGAGTCTCAGACAGTGAATGATCAGCTTTTCACTGATGGATTTTTACAGTGTAGCAAAAGGAGTAATGGATAGTCATCATCTAGAAATTCCAGTTAGTGAAGTGAAAGGATTTTCTCCTGTTCTGCATTTTTGGAAGCGTTGGGATTAACTATCCTGGTCACTTACCATGTTACAGTTCTCATAAACCCTTGGAAACGAGTAATAATCATAAATAGTTGACTCATCATAATGAGCAAGCAGATTAATTAACAAAATTCTAAATATTTTGTTACATGATGTCATTTAACGAATTCGGCCTTATTTATTTAAAAAATTTTCCCTGGTTTGGTATACTCTGGCACCACGTAATGGTGTAATGGGTAAATGGATTTACCACATATAGGACATACATGAACCACAGCACTGCCTATTCTGCTTTTGAAATTTCGCCACCACAAGCTACAGCATGGAGTAGCTAGTCTATTTAAAAATCCACCACTGTTTTCATGAGATTTTTTATTAATATTGCAAAGACAGGAAAAAATTACGATTCTTGATCGATACAGTTAATTGGAGTCTGGATATTTGGTGTTCTACTGTAGTTATACATGCATTTTTTATTTTTAAAAAGTCAAAAATTGAGATATTTCAGTTTGAAAAAAAAAAAAAAACTAATTTTATTTTATCAATTTTCATTATAATTCCTCTTAAAAAACACTTTTTCTAAAAATATTAAATAAAGATTCAAATAATCCAAATACATAATTGATGCACAAAAATATAAATAAAATTCTTCCTTACTGATCTAATACTTTAAATCATATAAAATCGTTCAAAATACCTGAGTTAAAGCTACTTAAAATCAAATTATAATACACCAAACATTATGTACCCCTATAAATATATATTTATCCTTTTTACAAGTGATATTAGCTAAACTATTTCAAAATTTATTAATTATTTAGTCAACTAATTGCTTACCTAATATATATATCTTTATAAATATACAGAATGAAAGTATAGTTTTTATAATTCTGACATAAATTAAAAAAATCTTTATATATATTTCAAACAGATATATCAGGATGCCAACTAGGCAATGTGTAATGTAATATACCAAAGAATTGTGAATTTTATTTTATTTAACATCAATTTCGTATTTTACTATGCAAGAAAGCTAAAATATTCATCACATAATGTCAAGGAATGCTCATAAAAGATCACTAAGTCCAAGATATGAGAAATCTTGGGTAGACAACCCTGTATATGAAGTACATTTTTTCATTTAAAAAAAATTTCTACCTTTCAGTATTTGCTATGAAAACAATATTTTAAGCAGACAAAACTAGAAGATAATCAAATTGTCTTTTACAAAACCAATATTTGTCATGAAATATATCAAGTATTTAATATTGACAGACTGAGAATAATATCAAGCACAAGGATCTTTTTATTTTTCATTTTTACTAGTAAAAAGTTAGTTTAAAATATTTAAATCTCTCTTTTTTTTTAAAGTATTGAAAAACTCTTAAAAAAAGCCACGTGTCTTGAAAGGGCATGTTAAATCTTGCACAGTAGGGGAAACTCTTGTACCTAGGGACACCATGCTTTATTTAAGTAATTTTTATTTTACAGCATTTTGACTCATTTGAGTGAGTGGCAACGCTGTTTCAAATCATAGCAGCTATTTTTAATGAAAGGAAGAAGAAGCTATAGTTAAATAAAAAAGAAAGTCTTGATTTGATGATCAAAACTAAATTTTTTTCACATCAACTGAAGTCTTATTTTGTGAAAGTAAGTGAAAACTGATGTTTTAATGTATAGCAGATAGTTTTTTTGTAATCATTAAAGGGAAAAATGAAACACAAAGAAAGTTTGGTTTTTGCAGATTTTTGGCTGTGGAAGCCATTTTGCCCAAAAGAACAACATCTTTTACCTAGGGCCATGGCCCTAGGTACAAATATTATTGTTTGTGCTGTTAACTTTTCATAAAGATGGGGAAGATAAATAGGATTTTATAGCACAAATCTAATATTTAAAATTTGTTCCAACCATGCCATCAACTTAGCAAAAGAAAATAGCATGGTATTACTGACAATACCGCCTCATACTAGTCATAAATTACAGCCATTAGACAGAGGTGTATTTGGGCCCTTTAAAAAATATTACAATGTAGCCTGCAGTAACTGGATACAAACAAATCCAGGTAAACCTCTAATAATTTATGATGCAGGTGAGAATGTTAGCAAAGCCTATCCCTTAGCTTTTACCCCTACAAATATCCAGTCTGGTTTTAGAGTATCAGGCATATGGCCAGTTGATGAGAATATATTTCCTGAGGATGAATATTTGAGTTCCTACGTGACAGACAGGCCCACAATAACTGCAGATGAATCAACTTCTGAGAGTCTGGCTGTGAGCAGACCTATTGATAATGCAACGGTTACAGAAAAAATGGACGCATTTGTTAATTGTCAGCCTACCACATCAAAATGTGAATCAAACCAATGTGTAACACCTGAACAAGTGTGTCCTTTTCTTAAGGCTAAACCTCGTACTGCCAGAAGAGGTGGATAAAAACCTGGCAAGTGTAGAATTCTCACTGATACACCTGAGGAATCACTTGAAATGGACCCTTCAGATTCTGCAAGCAGCACAGATTCTCCGATAGCTGATGAAAGGCCCAGTGATGAACTTGAAAAGGGAGATTTCTGTTTGACGAAATTAAATGGGAAAAAACTAAAGCATTTTTACATAGCAGAAGTAGTTGACGTTACAGATGATCAGTATACTGTTAAATACCTGAAACGACTCTAAGGATTCGAATAAATTTTTGTATCACATTGATACAACTTACGTTATCAACAGATATGATGTTATATTTAAATTGCCTTAACCAAAAACTGTTGGAGGCTCAGAACGCCAATGCTTTATACCTACTTTTGGTGTCAGTTTTGCGAATCAAGCATGGAATAATAAACATTTCTTCCTTTCAAAGATTTTAGAAATTGTGCACAAAAGAAATAATGCATACAAATTGTTTTTTTATATTGTAAACAACAATTTCGGTTTTTGAAAATAACTGGCCCTAGGTACAATAGTATTATTGTACCTAGGGCCATTTGTAATTTTTTTTAAATTTTCAGTATCATTTCCAATTTTTTTTGTTTCGATACTTGAAATGATTTTTATTTAAAGAGAATAAAGAACTTAATGTATACAAACTATTTTTATTATTGTAAGTTAATTATAAGTAAAGAAATTGCCATTTGAAAATAGCTGGCCATAGGTACAAGAGTTTCCCCTACTCGAGCAAGCATGCCTCGCCTGTTAAATCTAATAAAATTATAATAGTTAAAGCAGGGGTTATAGTGAACTGCAATTTTCTGAAACTATGTGCGACTCCACACACACACACACTCAAATAAATGACAAGAAAGAAAACTGTTTTCAACTATTTAGCACTTTTACACAATTATATATACATTTTAAACAACTTCTCAACAACTCCACGGAAACAGAAATTAAAAAATTATGCATACCTCCTAAATGGGGAGGCAGAGAACAATTTTCGGATTAAATTGCACAAGATTTTTTGATGAAATAGCTTGAAGTTTCAGGCATGAAAGTGCTTATATATAAAAGATAGCTGAACTTAACATCGCATTAAAATTGAGGACAAAAGGTGGGGGCAAAGAGAACTTTAGTTAATCTGTATATTTTAAGTCATTGAAATGTTTGCAAATGTGGTATATGCTTTTACAGTACTTCTGCTATATAAGTAAGCTAAGTAATTCTGCTATGTATATATAACATATATTTTTAAATAAGAAAAATAGCATCTTATAATTTTTATTAACTACTGTCAATAAATTTTTCACAAACGCATGTAGATTTCAGAAAAATCAGATCTAACTTGCAAAAATCCAAAGTGTTTTTTAATATTGCAAATTCTGAAAAAATTACAAACAAATATAAAATACTTAAAAAAAATCCTACAGCATGTAAGATTTAAATAAAGGAACATTAAAGAAAAAATTATCATTTTCAAGAAGGGTGGAAAAGATTGAAATTGGAATATCTCAAGCAAAACTCTGTGAAATTTAAATGAAAAAAGTAGATTTCTGCATTTTCCAAATCTTTCATGTATAACATTTTTGTAACTAATTTCCCGAAATTTGTGAATGCTGACACTCTTGATTTAAATAAATATAAAATGGGGGGGGGGGCGTTAAGTAAATAAAGACAACAAATATGCTTGTATTGAATAATTCAAAATATCAGGCTATGCTACCTATTAGTTGTTATACTTTGAATCTTGCATATACTGATAGTATAGGGACCTAAAAATATATTGTTATAGACAGGTAAGCGCTTGAGCATAAACAGTATTTTATAATTATTTAAATAGAGATAATACCTCACCCTCAGAATAACACTTCAGTCATCAGTGGTGTGATATTGTCTCTGAAGAAGTACGGGCGATGAATCTATTTCGTAGAAGTAAAGTTCAATGCATATACATAATATGTTAATAACCTTCTTTTGATTTGCCGTTTGCTATGCCATGCTTTCTTTCATGATTTGGTAAAGTAAAAATTTTTAATTAAAGATCTAACAATATACATAAATGTAAATATGAAAGGTGTATTTACAAATTTATTTCATTAGCATTCCATAAAGAGGTTCCCCCCCCCTCCCGAATGCCAATGTTTTCTACCATGCCATCACAGATTAAAGGGTTTAGCACATGCAAAACAGATTTTGAGAAACAAGGCATTAGGTATATGATTAAAAATTTTACTTTTTTCACTCTCATTCTAAAATTGTTTATTATCTCACTCCTGGGCCATAATTATTGTTAAAATATATATATATATATATATCGGATGATGACTACAAAAGTTTTTATAAGAGTTAAAATTATCGGTATGGACAAGTGCATGTAAAAAGTGAATATCACTGTAAACAGGTTCAAATTAATTCAATAGGATTCTGTTGGGACCAAGAAAAATATCGTTGTAGGTAAATTTATCATTATATACAGATTTCACAGTATTTCTTTTATTAAAAAAAATGTATATTTTTATTCTCATAATCAGGAGTAGTAGTACATAGGACCAGAGATCAAAATCTCTAACAAAGACAATTGCCAATTTAGCTGATAAAGATTCCAGCTTATATACATTTTAAGACAAAATAATACTTAAAAACAATAATGTATTAAATAGCAGTTGTAAGTGCAAAAGACCAAGGTAATAAAGTTTAGGACTTCATAGAATTTATTAGAATTATAAGTACGTTGGCAAATATCTCTGCTGATGTAGGGTGGCTTTTTGGGTCACTTCAAACTATGTGGTTTTGTTTTGACTGTGAGTGTTTTATGCTTAAAAAAAAGTTATTAAAATACAATAGTAAAATATATGTATTAGAAGAAAATAAGACGGTAAAATTACAAAAAATATAGTAGAAAAATACTGAATACATAAAATAGCACTTTAATAAGATTCTTGATTATTCTGGTCCCAATATTATTGATGGTGTGTTTGTAGTGGTACTTAGTATACAATTAAAAAAAAATATATAATAATAATAATAATTGAGCACCGCAAAACCCTCATTTAACATCACTAAAGTTTCCTTTAAGAAATTTGTTCCACAACATCTATTTGTTTTAAAATAATTTACAAATGGAAATCCAATTAAATTAATCAGCAAAATCTGCTTTTTAAAACAATGATAATCATTCCCTTTTGGTTACAACTACAAGAAACAGAACAAAAGATAATTTAGGAAGATTGTTCAATCTCACTGAAGAAAACAAGAAACAACTTTGAACAGCTGGAATTCTAAAAATATGTCCTTTGTCTTTATGTGACAAATGTTAATGGAGCAGAGGTGGCAAATTTTTCTGTACATAAGATCTACATTTTACCTCATAAATGTGGCACAATAAACTTGATGTCACGGTTGTAGTTTAAGTGGGAAGCCATACTAAAAGGGCCTAAAATAGTGCTATATTTATCATGTAGTCGATTTGACTACTAAGTTAAGACATCTAGACATCATAATAACTTAAATCTTTTAAGAGGGCGATGATGGGACATACAGTCAGATATACCAGAAAAGAACTAGAACATATCAAACTTTTCTACCTACTTCCCAACACAGAATGATTAATTGGGATGACTGTTAAAATAATGGGGAAGTTTTTAAAATTTTAGTAGTGTCAAGAACTGTTTTTGTACTGACATGTGATTTTTTTCATGTGTATGTTTTTTCACACCTATCTTTGAAGTAATTCATCAGCTTATCAGTGGTTTCTAAGCTTTTTTTTTTTTTTTTTAACCGATTCTTTTTCCCAATTTTATGAACACCAAAAAATATTTGCTATTATTTATTTGTATCTTTTCAAGCATGTTGAAAGGCAATTATCAATTTGTAGGTGTTAAGGCCAATTCACAATTAAACACTTCCTATGTCAAAGAATACAAAACCTCCAAAAACTGAAAGAGCTTCCCAAGTAACATACATATGTATAAAATTAACTGAAATAAAAAACCCAATGTTTCATTCAATATTTAAACAAATATATTAACCCTTTCAGACTCTGCATCTACAAAGACATAAAACTTATCATGGAGTATATGGATGTCCCAATCTGTTCACATAAAAAAAAAAAAAAAAAAAAACCTTGAAAATTTAACAATGAGGATTTTTTATTACATTTTTTAATTAAAAATTTTATCTCTTTAATCAGAAGAAAAATTATTTACTCAGGTCTGAAAAAGTTAATTTGTCTTGAAATAGATTATGATTTCTTGCAATTAATTTTTTAAATTAAAGCTAAGCAAACATTATCCATAACAATTTCATAAAATATTTTTTTAAAAATTGCTTCAATATACTGATAATACTTTAATACAGCACATTTGTATTACAATGTTACATAGCATACAACTGCCACCTCTCTTTTTTAAGTAAAGAAATAAAAATAAAATATTTACATTGTCTATATGCAGGGTGTCCAGCAAAGGACACTGATTTAAAAATTAAAAATCTCAAAAACAAAGATCAATAAAAGAATGCAACAAATGCTATTCGTATAACGTAATCAGTAAAATATTCATACAGAAGTTTTGAAATAGTATGCCCTTAGCTGGACATCCTGTATATATTATATGGTCATTGAAAATATTGACAATTTTTGTTTTACTTTGTGACTTAGTAGATCTAATGACATGATTAAATATGATTCATTGCAATAAAACGTAATGATGCATGCATAATTTGTGAATTAGCATAATTTTGTGAATTAACTAAAACTTCACAATGATAAATATTATTTGGTCATTTTCTGGTGTATCATTAAAATAAAGAGTTTTATGAAAATTTTTGAGAAGAATAAAGATATTGAAATAAACATTTTAGTACATTTAGCAATTATCAATTTGTATATCATTTAGCAATTATCAAATATTTAATGATATATTTTGCTGTTTTCGATATATATATATGCTTTGATATTTTTAATAACAAATAAAAATTGTTGAGATTGCTAGCACATTTTGCTTTAGGATTATTCCAGCAATAAAACACACTTCTTAATGTAAAGTTTTATTAAATATTAGGTACTAAAGTCACGTCAATAACATTTTCAGGTCAAAAAATAAATAAAAATTCTAGTGGTCCTTCAATGGAATGAATTCTTAACTAGTATAAAAAAATATTCTACTGTATATTTTTAATTTTGCTATCTAAATTCTCTACATAGTGTTTATTTTCAAAATAAAAGTGACGGTAAGTATTTCATACACACATTTCATATATCTTTTAAGCAATTAGCTTGGAGAATAATGTCCATGGTCCATGAAATAGCAGATATTCTATCAAACTATTGCATATATTTATTAAAACTGCAGCACAATGGTATAAAAAAATGTTCACATTAAAACTTTCATGAAATTTAGCAAATATCATTATAAGTCAGCATAAAACTGTTGACAAAATTGATACATCAGGGTGTTTAATTGAAAAGCAAGTAATATAATAATTCAAAAAGTCAAACTTCACAGTTATTTATCAAAGTAAAGAATGCCATAATAAATTACATTTTAACAGGGTGTCTACTAAATTTCTAAAAATCTATTTCCTGACCTTTTCCAGACTTACGGAAAAAATTTCTTGACAATAGATGGATTTTACTTTGGGAAATTCCCCAACACTATAACCCCCTTTTTATATTTAAATATTTTGCTACAATTTACTTGAAATAAATTTTCTTTTATGATTATTGATATACTTAAAGTTAGATTTAAAAAAAATTGCTATGAGTTTCAAGTAAGATACTATAGCTAGTTCAGATTTAACCAATACTACATATGTTACAGGCAGTATTTATGTGATATATCTAAATGACAATATTAAATGCAAATACCAAATTTCAAATATAAATTTTTATCTTTTGGTCAACAATACTTCAAATCTGGAAGAATACAGAGCAACACTAGTGAAAATTTCCATACTTTATAACTGGTCATAAGCAAATAGCTTTTCGACCCTTTTGTCACTAGAAATTCCTTACCACAAAATATAAAACAGGTGTGAGCATCGCATACCCCTCAAATATTCTTAGTTATTCATTCTATTTTAACATAAATCATCTTTATCGGTATTTTTCACTCTCTGGAGTCCCCGGGGGTGGGAGTGGGAGACCTGTCAAGAAATTTTTATACAAAAGAAAATTTATTCTTTTAGAGAATTTTCCTAACCCATTTGGCATTGTCCAGGATTTTTCTAGACTTTCCTGGCTGGTAGACACCCTGTTTAAGTTTGTTAAATGTGAATTTTACATGAAGTTGACTTGAATTTAGTATGTGTGTGTGAGTAAAAGTGAGTATTGAAGAGAGAATGAATTCTATTTTTTTTTAAATCAGTCAAGAAAGTGTAGTAATGAGAGTAGCTTTGCTATCAGCTATAAGAAAACTGCATCAGACAGCTAGCATTAAAAATGATGATAAAGAAAAAAAACAAAAACAAATAAGACAAGTGGCACAAAACAAAATATTCACCAGGAGTAATGTATAAAGAATATTTTTTCACCAATTGGATATGCATCCATAAAAAAGTACACATAGTGAATTAAATAAATGAAGTGACATTTCAGATTGCTTATATAAAGACATTCAAAAAGGAAATTTTACAATCTTAAACATTTACAATTCAGATTATGCTTTTGAAAATGAAAGAAAATTTCTTCAGTTTCTTTTCAAAAATGACATGTCCTGAATATATGAAATTTCCTAGAAATATAACCTAGATTACTCACATGCATATACATATAATATATATATATATATATATAATTAGGAAGATAAATTTTTGATTTTGAAGATAAACACCATAAGAAGTTCATATTTACAAGACAGTTTCATTATGAACTTGACTCTCAAGCAATGCTGCAACCTGGAGTTCGGGTGATGATGCGTCTGACACATCTTGCATATAAGCAGGTAAAACTGGAACATAAGTTAGGGAACTATGGGGAGTAGATATTTCTACCATAGATGTGGAAGATGGGGGTGGCCTTGCATGGTCACACAAGTTACTATCAATCGAGAACTGCCTCTCCAGAGGTTTGCGAGATTTTCTGCGAGAGCCTGCATCCGATTTGCTGTGTTTTGGAATCGATTTTTCAGGAGTACTTTCTTTCTCAGATTTTGAAGATTGCAAATTATAGTGACTTGAGCGATTTATATGAAAAGGTGAGACTAGAGGAGTGTGCTCATCATCTGAGTAAAATCCATCTGCATCAGAGCCTGGAGTGGGCAGAGTTTTCTGAGAGGCACATTTCGGCCTCACTTTTTCCTCAGTTTCAGTAGAGCTATCTGACGATTCAGATTTTGACCGAGATCGCGATTTGGATTTGCTCCTGCTAAACCTTTCCTGATTCTTTTTTATATTTTTCTCAGAGTAGGTAGATTTTGATTTCGAAGATGTCTCACTCTTGCAAGAAGCAGAATAATTGGCTGAATCATAAACAAGAGAGGAAGGTCTCTGTACTAGTTTTTTAGATCTTTTTTCAATGTCACTTTTGCGTGATGGGCTTGAGGTAACTGAAGCAGAGTCATAATCATCAATTTTAGTCCTACTGTTGGAGAGAGAAGATGTTTCCATGTTAGTAGAGTAATTGTGTGATCTTCCCAGTGATCCTGTTTCCACATCAGTCAAAGAATCACTAAGTGATATAGCACTAAAATAAAATTCAGAAAAAAATAAAATAAGTTGAGATAATAATACAGTAAAACAGTTTCATAAACATACTGCTCCTTTTTCGTTTTTCATAAAGCAGAAAAACATCATGTATTTGTTGCTAATCAGTTGGGTAGGTAAGTAAAAATACATAAATGTAGGGGACAAAATGGGTAATAAACCAGCTTCCATGAAAAACATAATTCTAAGACCACATTTCCTTTTGTTGACTTTTTTTTGTCCTTTCATTGAACTTAATTAAAAATACTAATACACTGGTTTTCAAAAATAAAGAAAAATCACAAAAATAGAGAATTTAATATATTTTTTAAAGGAGTAGCCCAATTTTCTATTAAAATTACTCATTTAATACACTTTTATACATTTGAAGTTTTTTATTAAAGACTTATATTCACTCTAAGAGGTATGTATATTTCTACAAATATGTCTATTTCTGAAGGGGGGAGGGATAATTAAAAAAAAATTGTCTGCTTAGTCTTTCATTTTATTTAAACACAGTTCAACACTTTCTCTTATTATTAAGTTCTCCTTAAAATAATTGTACATTATTGTAGAATTATTATACAGCAGAAGATCTTTATAATGCAAACCTCAAAACGCGAGGTTTTACATTATATAGAATTTCGCATTATATAGATCATTTCACTTATATCATTAAGCTTCCCTAGTAAACATGGTAAAATAATCTGGAACAAATAGATATAATGCTTTAAAATGATTTTTAAATGCATATACTACTTAGAAAACAAAAATATGCAATTACATATTTATTATTTACAGAAAAAAAATTGTAACTACTAAAATCATTAAAATTTGTTTGTTAAACAATACATTAATTTTGATTTGTTTTAGAATTTGCAATCTCTCAACAACTAACTTTTCTTGCAGCCTGTGGACAGCTAATAATTCTACTTTGATAACACAGTCTTGTGTTTCTAGGAATTTAAAATATTGATCTCTTAAGGAAATTTCTTCAGATGCTGAAAGTTTTTCAATTTTATCTCCAACATTTGATTCTGTTTCAGAATTGTTTTCCATTTGTTTTGAAACCAAGGAAATTATTTCAGCATTGGTCAAATGATTAAAGAATTTGTGACTTATGATCAATTTCCAAAAATTCAAAATGTTTTCTCCCTGCAGATTTGCCAAATGAGTATTGCTACTTTGTGCACAATGCATTAGTTCAGGTTCAGCAGTTTTTATTTTAGTTAATGATGGCTTAAATCCACAGCTCCAAAATTCAGTTTTAAAATAGTGTTAAATTGAGAAAACTCTGCCTCCCCTATTTCCCATAGACTGTTTAAAAAAAAACTTGCTGCTAAATTAGGACATAAGCATAGTGTTGGGCAGAGGGGTGGCTGGGGGTATAGAGGGTGTGTGCCCTCCTCCTCCCACTTTATTTCGAAAACCATTCATTTTAAAACCTTATTTCTTACAAAACTTGAAGTATCATATCTATTTTTACTTTAGAATATGCTATGTGCATACCCCTAGCCTTCCCCCATGCATACACAGTACATCGCCCCCCTCCCACCCCCCGTCCAAAAATAAAATAAAAAAAGCCTTTTAGTGATGCTACACCCATGATTTAGGAAGCATACAACTTCTCTTTTCAAATAATAGGTGTCCCAACTGATTAGCAAAAAATCAATGTTTCTTAATTTACAAAGAGAAATATTATTAAATAAATAAATGTTTGTTTGGATAGTCCTTGGTAGATGAGAGAGAAAGAGAGAGGTTCCTGTTCTTTTAAAGTAAACAGTTTTTCCTCTTTTTCAGCTGTTATGCTGATAATGTGTAATGCCTTTAGAAATAAATATTTCTTTTAAGCTTGTAATGTTGAGTGATAACTTTTGATGTTTTTTTTAAACATTTGATATTTATTACATTGGGATTTATTCTAAAAGCATTTAAAATGTCCTTAACATGCCAACTCCTAACAAGTTGACCTTTTACCATAATGATGGCTTGAGGTGGGGTTTATTCTGTATTTTAAAAGCAAACAAAATTATGTGATGAGATAGCGTATTGCATGCATTTTTTGCTAATGAAAATGCATGGTGCACTAAAAAATGCACTTTTTTTAGTTTAAAGTTATGAATTAAAAGAGTGCAAGATTGTCTCAATCTACATTGAAAGCAGCTTTTTTTAAATGCAGATTGTAGAAATTTCTTAATTGAGATTTTCACTGTTTACATCTGCAGTGTTAATGTGGTTTATGGAGAATTGTGGTTTATAGAATTGCATTACATTGATCTTGACCTAAATCTTGAATCAATATAAAATTAGTATAATCAAAAGAATCAAAACTACTACTACACCAAATATCGCTGTTGAATTAACTGATGTTCCCTGGGAGAGTGTATATATATTTACTTGGTGAGAGTTTAAATATTATTTTCTCTATAAAAATGAGTAAAAACAGAATACAGTCACTTCTGGTGACCGTCAAATTTCGTCCACTATATCCGAAGTGTCCCCATGTTGAACAAATATACTGCACGTGAATCGGGACTAATGGTTTGAGTTCACTATAGCCAGAAGTTCACTATAACCAGAGTTGACTGTACTTATTTTTCAGATTTAAAAAAAAAAAAACGAGAGAACTCTTTGTGTTTTTAGAGTTTAGTTTAGTTTTCCAGACTAAAAAAAACTCTCTGTATCAATACATCAATGTTGACCATGGATGAATAATTTTTTTTCTTGAAATTCAATGACTAATAAAATAGAAAAAATGGCAAGAACATTTTCATTTGCAAGTCTTCTAGAGTTTGGAGTTGCAAGATGTTTTGGTGAAGTGCTTGACTATGAGGCTTTTTAAATGTGTTCTTAGGACACACACACACACACCCCTTGTGTGAATTACAATGGTTATATTTTAGTGTTGTATCTTTTATTTTCCATTTACAAAATAAATTTTATTTACATTTAAAATGAAAAAAAGGTTCAATATTATTCTTAGTTCATAATTTTTTTAAGTAAAATTAAAATATTACATTACCTCACACGAAGAGCTGGGGAGTTCTGAAGACTTCTGAGATACAAAATATCAACCTCAGATGGAGTATTTGCAACCATAGGCATATGGTCAATGATTATTTTATCTTCTGGTGGATGTTCTTCAGGATCTGAAAGGATTGGACTCAGTGGGTTTCCTGCAGCAATAGCTGGGTTAGAGGATATTCTTCTCTGCATACCTTTTTCTTCTAAAGCATCTTCTATCGCTTCTTCATTTAGAGTTTCTAAAGCACCAACAATCATTGATTCTTCCATGGTTACCTAACATAAAAAAGGGAATAAACAAATAGTTTATAAGATAAAACCATATAGTAAGTAAGTGAATAGATAAAAAGTTTGAAAGATAAAATATATTTCCTTTCAAAAGAAAGGAAAAAGTATTCTGATACAAGTAAAATTTCAATATCTCTCTTTTAAAAGCCACACATTATTCCAGAAACAGAATTTTCTGTATGAATCAGCAATTCCAGAATCACAAACCAAAATTTGCCTATGGCCATAACGATCCCTGAATAAAATTTTTTAATGCTGTATTAATCTGCAAGGTATACAATAACCAGTAGCAATTGCTGCCATGCTGCACAGTTTTTGCTACTAAGTATATTATTCTTATTATTTTTTAAGTTCACTGTTTAGGGAAGAGCTAACTCACAAAATAGTTCTAATTTTTCAAATGAAGTCAGATTAATATCTTTAAAAAATATCTTAAACAGCACAATCACTAATTTTTACTATAAATCATCACAGATAACTAGAATATACAACTAACAATAAATGAAGTTTGCCCATTACCTATGCAAGTCTTACTCAATGCTGACATTAACCTCTGCACTTCCATGAATAAATAAATAATCTGATTTATTTATTTTTAAGTTTTATCCAATTGAGTAACCTATAAACAAATTCATCGATAAATTTGCTAAAATTAAAATTTCACAAAATTATTTACTAATGTATCCTAGAAGTATTTAAACATTATAATCAAAATTACTTTTTTAAGATTGGCTTTATACTAAAATTCTTAACTAAGAGATAATGATTTTTTTTCCCTTTTAAACTCAGTTACACAAAATCACATAATAAAATATTTTTAAATGTAAACAAATAAAATTATAGCTATAGTAAAAGCATTAATCATAATTTAAAAAACTCTGACCTCATTCAGGACCCTTTGCCAAGCAATAGGCTTGCATGGTGGAAAAATATAGTAATTAAAACAAAGAAAAGCATTCAACTAACATTTATTTTGTAAAACTTTAAAAACATTAAATGCATCAATAAATACATTATTCATAACAAAATCTAAACTGTATACTTAACAAAGATCAGAATTAAAAGTCAAATTATTAATAAAGCCATACATTTTTTTTAAAAAAAGGATGGTGTAAATTAGTAACTTTGCAAAAATTTTAGCTATTGCACATGTAACATACATAATTAATTATTGCATATATAAACAAGATATATATATAAAAGGAGCAAAAGTTTATAAAAAGGCAGGTATAAACTTAATAAATACATACATGTTAAGAGCACAATTTAAAATTTGACATTGCAACTGCTCAATAAAATAAAATAAGGATGCTTAGAAATAGATGGAATTGGATAAAATGTTATGCAGGATGATATAGTGCATATTAAAAAATATCAAGAAGCCTTAATTTGGAGCAAAAAGGAGGATGATATTATAAAATTTACAGTGCAAAAACTGCAACCAAAAATGGAGATAGAAGATGCTTTGCCAAAACCTACTTGAATCCTATTTAGTATCTAAAACAATCATGACATTTTTATTCCACAGATCATTATACCAAATGGAACAAGAGAAATCGTAAAATAACTAGTGTTTTATACACCACTTTTGACTAGGCAAACCACTTGGCAAGTTATACTGGTCTTCAACTCCCCCCCCCCCCCCTCAAACAAAAAGAGAGAGGAGAGAGACCATCATTGCTAACATTTTAATTTGATGTAATTACATATTTCTGCTGTATAGCTGGTAAAAATTTTCAAGAAAATCACTATTACCGTATTAGCCCAAATATAATGCGATATTTTTTGATTAAGTATTTCCCATTAAAACCTGATTCATGCTAAATTTGAAGTCTAAATATAGGATTTTTCTTTTCATGAAAAATTTTGGGATCGCATATTTGGTGTCACAGTATATTTCAGCGAATACAGTAATACATGCAAGCAAAAAATATAAAGGATTTCAAAAACTTTCACACTATGAGAACTAAATCTACAAAAATTTTGGTAGAATTAAAATCAAAACAATGGTTGATATTCTAGCAATGTCCAAAAATGGCTAATTTGATGGTTTCAAATAAACAGGGTAAAAACTCCTCCAATATGTATCAGTGACGGCTTGTGGGCTATTTAAATGCATGTTCACAAAACAAATTTCGAAAATTAAATATGCAGATACGACGCACCTTACAAATTAAAATAAATTTGCATTTTCAGCAGTTAAAGAAAAGCAATGCATGCAACTGAAAGAAAACAAGTACTATTTCATCTTACATTTTGTCACCAAGATAAGATTTAGTAAATGTGTTGTCTTGATTCATTTTATTTCAATTTTTTTCCAAAGGATAATACTGAAAAAAGTAATCGCTTTAGTTCCGAAACACTCTTTTTACTCTCACCTTAATTATTTACCCTAGTTTGTAAAAAAATATTGTGGTGAAAAATGATAGAAATAAAGAAAATAATAAGAAAATTAAATAAACATTGATTAACTAACCAAATATAAGAAACCAAGGGAAAATTCAGTAGAGAACTGAAAAAAAAAAAGGTCTGTGAGCACACTAAAAATGTGCTCATGGAGCGATATCAGCAGAGCCTTACTTCTCCCGCAATTCTCTCCACATCTTTTCTCAGAGAGCAGTTCAGAAGGGAATTTTTCTGTTCGCACATGTGACTGATTAAAGACTGTAATGTAGTGACCTACACTACAGTGCGTTAGCTATAATAAGTGTATTTAATAATAGGGTGGAAAGGCGGGGAGAGAGAAAATACATTTTAAATTCACAAAAATCTAGAAGTGTACTTAATATTTTTTAAAATTTAGTTTGTTAATGTGTTTATTCGTTAGTTTTTCTTTGGTGGTTCACATGCTCATGTGTGCAATGGAGGAGCTGCCGCTGATTTGTATTTACCTAAACATGGGTGGTTTCCCGGAAATATTTAAAAGGTATATTTTGTACAGATTTTACAGTGATTATCATTTTAAATAGCTTTTTTAGCTTAAAATTTTAGATACGATAACAATAAATACCTGTTTTTCAAGAATAGTGCTTTTTGTCCTAGTAGAATTAGAAGATGTTTCAATAAGATCAGAGGATGACTTGGACACTTTCGTAGACAAACTATCAGTCACTTTCAACTCTGGAGAACTATTACCAGCTATTTTGAAAGATGCAGTTTGCTTAGCAGAAATGGGATTAGCACAAGTTACCACTTTCTCATCAGTTTTGTGGACAACATTTAAGTTTTCCATTTCATGTTCCCTCAGTGTGAGAATCAGGACTCTGAAAAGTTCCCAATCACCGAAGGACATATTCATAGTTTCTTTCAATTCTTTGAGATCACAAGTCAATAAAACTTGACCATTTATATTGTTATCTTCAATAGTGGCAATGTAGCCATCCAATCTTTTTTCATTCATTTTCTCCTGAGACCTAAGCAAATCTGCAATTCCTTGCACAGATAATGAACTAAGTATTTCTTGATCAGGTAACAACTGCAAAAGAGGTGTAAAAAATCATGATTACAGAAAGCTTTAGAGAACTGCACATTGTTCTGTATCAATATGATGCAAGATAGAACTGTAAAATTTACAATGATAATTTCATTAATCTTTTATCAAGAATAATATTTAAGAACATTTTCAAACAACAAAGACAAATAATTTCGAATTAAATATTTGACTTAACTATTCTTTCCAAAACTTCAATGATTAAAAAAAAATGTTTCACATTAAATTAAAAAGTAACAACATGACAGGTTTGAATAATTTGACAACTTTAAAAATTAAAACTTTTACAATAATTTCATACATAATAATAAAAAAATACCATACATGATTTTCCTGAAAGAAATACAAATCATGGAGAATGACAGTCTACGAAGGACGCAGCCTACACCAATCAAACAACCAACTGACCAGCCAACAGTGGCACTCTATATATACACGTAGTTTGTCGAATTTTCGGTGTCCAACCTTTTTCTCGAAATCCATTCTAACGATTTCCTTAAAATTAATATATGATTTTAATTGGTGCTAAAATCGGTGAGTAACGTCGGTGGTTTATTTAGGCAAACTTTTTTTTTTTTAAATCCAGTTTATAGAAGAATGTATAGTTTAGTAGTTTATAGATAGAAATATCCTGAATACTGAAATAACTAAATTAATACTGAAATAACTTTAAATGAGGAGTGATTAAACACGATACGATACAAATGTATTCATACACCACACAGTATGTTGCCAACTGTGGTTGCTTACTGTTTAGTTTGGATACTTAGAAAATAAAACAAAACTAATAAAAGCTGATAAAAATGCTTCAACATACAGAAATAGAGCGATAGCGAATGATTAGTGAAAAGTCATAGCACCATCTACATGAAAATAAGTAAGGTGATTAATAAAACATTTCAGAATTCTATAAACTTTTGCTATAACTATGGCTAGAACTCATCAGCATTATCAATAAACTTATTTTATGATGAATATTCTTATTCTTAAACAACTGCCAGAATGCTGTTGTTAAAGATACAACTGAAAAATACTGATATATTGTTGTTCATACTAGCAAAATAACTTTTACTTTTTTTTTTTAATTGTGCATGAATCAAGTTAGTTTTCAAATATTTAAAAACTACTTTTCTTTGGATGTTCTATTTATTTTCTCATTTGTTGATTACTTTGTATGGACACAGTATTGAATATTTTTTTTAATTACCAAAAAAAAAATTTCTTTTAATTTAAAGCTAAGTTTAGGGTTGATATTTATTTTTATAATAATACAATATTTTATCTTGCCACACATTCATCATAAAATAAGGTCTTCAGGTAATTTACTTATCATTATAAAATAAGAGAAAAATAATTAAAAATTTCATAAGAGCAATATTTTAATGAATTAAAAATTAGTTGTAGTGTAATATATTATGGTCTCGGAAAATATATTTTTCCTAGATACCTAATAATATGGAATCATTAAAACTGGATAGGGATGGGCTTGGAGACTTCGACCTTCTCTCAAATAAGACACCGCTTTGTTGCTTTTAGATAGAAAAAAAATTTGCTAATGTTTAGGTGTTTCTTATTTTATTTTTTTAATTAGCCCCACCCTCAAAAAGTTTCAATTTACTCATGCAAAAAATTTAAACAGCATGAAAATTCAGAATGCTACATACATTAAAAAAAAAAAAAAAAAGTGATGTGCAAAAACTGTTCAATGCATTAGCTGAATTAATTATTATTGAGAGAGAGTAATGTACATGCTTGCTCTTGTCAAACAACTCTTCTAGACGACTACACTAGACTACTCTTCTAAACAACTAAATGATATATTAATTTCAAATAGGGAAAAAATGTTTTAGAGCTGAATGAACTATGAAATAGAAACAAGAAATATCCCTTGCAAAGAAATACTCCTTTTTTTTTTTTTTTTTTTTTTTTTTTTTTAAAGAATATGTACAAGACCCAAATGTTGCTTTAGGGTATGAATTTCTTTACCGCTTATACTAGTTTCATTTTAAAATACTTATAATATTTTTTTAACCCAACTTCTTGAACCCAACTGTCTGTGCACTTTATACACTTTACAATGCTTCTTATAATTGTATCAGAATTTTCTTCTATTGTGAGCAAAATAAAAGTATTTTTGCATAAGTATTCAGTTTCTTTTGATTTTGCATAAAAACTGAAATGGTGATTATCACAATAAGAAGTATGGAGAAGTAAGGATGTCAGAGAGGAAAAACCAATGGCAAGGGTACTTTATCCGCTATGCTTGGATTCAAGTACTGTTTGGAAATAAGCTACTCTGCATCTCCAAAGACGGATGATCTTTCATACACTTTTTATACATGGCTAATTACCAAATACACAAGGAGAAGTGCTTGAATAACCGACTCATAAAAGTAATGTCATGTTTTCCCTTGTTTTATACACATTAAGAGCTTATTGTGGCTTTTTAAACCAAGCACCCTGATACTGCATGAAAACAGATTTGTATATTTATTTACATAACTTAGTGTAGAGGAAATTTATAAAATTTGACTGTGAAACTAATTTATTATCTTCTAATCATACCCCTAAAAAGTAATGATATACCCATACAAAAACCCTTAATGGATTTAAAGTTTGTGACACAGCATTTTACTTTATAGCTATATGAAGTCTAAATATGGGTCTTAAAAATAACGATATCAAATTTTGAATGATGTCCTGGTGGGACTTTATAAGATATGTTTTAAAATTCTATTACAATTACTTTTGTTTTATTTTCTAAAGATGATTTATGAATTCAAGCAATGCTTTTAATTATCGAATACACTGTCATATATATCACACTTTCACACAGCCTATATTATGTATTCAAATGAATTTATTTCAATAATTTATCTTTTGTGTCACACAAGCAAAAGGGCAAGCAAAATTTGCATAAATGTTTTCTTTTTAACACACTATGTATTTGAATGCTATGATAAAGCCTCAAAAGTGGTATAGTGGCTAATGAACTGTCCTATCACCACTTGGGCTTCAATTCTCAGCATGGGATTAGGTGTTTGTGATATCCTTGTGCATGGCAATTATGTTAGAACGATCTTCCAGCCAAGACTTAATGTACCTGTGTTACACCATTGGATTTAAAAAAAAAACATTAAGACATTTGTCAATTTTTTTGAATCATTGTCCAGAAAATATTTTTTAATTTCAAATCACCATAGGTAGGATAATTTAAAAACTGTAAATCACTCATAAATAAAAGAAATTTTAATCGATAATACTTCAGAACAGCAGAATAAAAGCAATCTCACAGCAAATCTAATATTTAGGAAATGTTAAATATATAATAGAAATAGATAAATATTACCACTGATGATGATTTTGGAGACTGATGAAGACTTTGATGAGGTGTCATCTGCTCTGCTGGAAAATTCCACCATACTGAGGGAACTGTAGAAAAATTATGGACTGGGGACATGTGGCTATGCTGGAAAATTTCTTTTCTAGCATGCAAAGCTGGAGGTGGACAGTATGCAACAGGTGGTCCATAGTCTGCAGAGTGCACAGGAGTGGTAATATGATGCTGAAGTCTTACGCTTAAAGCTTCAAGCTTACTTGGTGGGGAACTAGATGGTTTTAAGTCACTTTTTAGGAACTCTGAGACCTGTTGATGATTTTCTGAAATCAAAGACAGTTTATTTTACAAAAGATGATTATACATGTGTCATACAAGCCCTAACAGAGTGATATAAGATATCACATCCCTTTTTATGCACCAGTAATTTGACATTAAACCCCCTTATATATGTGGTATGGAATAGTATTAATCTATAACATGCTAATATCTGCTTTCGATCGCCTTTGCCATATTTTTGTACTATAATTTTAAGTTACTTGTGTGATTCTTATTTTTATTCAAGATGGCTGCTGTTTGGAATTCAAATGGTGCACATACCTTAGTGCATTCGCCAAGCTCAGAGCATCGCTGATCTATCGCCAATATGGCAGCCGTAAGGCTGCCTAGTAACTAAGTGACTGCCCAATCGGCAATCGCTGTTTGTTCCCGTGTATTACCTGGCCTATCGCAAACCATCCATTGTTGGCAGCAAAAGGGGTGTTGGGTTGCTATGTTTTGCATGAGACGTTCTCTCAGCGCAACATTCAAAATCACTTCACTGCAGAGCATTGAGTTAGTAGGACGCTATGTCGTTTATTCCTCTTTCCATTTTGTAGATCCCTCGTGGAGGAGACCATGTTTTTATACTTCCTTGAATTGCAGACATAAGAATAATCTTTTTTCTTAATGTCATCATTAATAAACTTTTTGGTAATATTTTACGAAGATCCCACCTTGAGCTATAAAACCAATGTAATATTTTCATAAGAATTATTACTAGGCGCAATATGTGAGTGCCATTTCTTTTGTCCTTTGATGCTTTGTGTTACATCAGGCATTCCCTTTACAAAAATCATAAAAAGGTAATTTAACTTTTGTATGCAAATAATTTTCAATGTTCACATCAAAACCCTATTTTTGAATAAAAATGTAGCTAGCTGAATTATTTAGATGTCTCTGTTTTTTTTCTTTGTGTGAGACTGGTGAGCAATTCTATGGTGACTCCTGAATGGGGTGAGTAATTTGTTTTTCTCTCTTATTTCCTTTTTTCCCCCTAGTTATGGTCCTACTAGATCCTTTTTTACATTTTTTAAAAGCGAAGTATCTTTTTTTGCTTTTTGAGCATGCACAACATAATCTGCTATGTATCACCTCTTGTAGCGTAACATTACCATCCCAAGATTTATGCCACAAACGGGTTTATTTTTCTAAACTTAATTAAATTTGATTACCGTTAGAGGGCATCTGGTTTGCACATGATTTTGCGACATGCTGCAGCAGCATTTCTTTCACAAGAAATTCATAACTTCAACCTGCCAATCTCAGTGGTATCTCACCAGAGGACTCATCCTATGTCTACAATGTAGCAAATAGGAATATTGTTTAAATTAAGCCAACTAGGAATAAAAAAGTAGAACTATCCTATAGTGGGATGTCACCAAATTAATCTTTAGAAAAATCCAAAACTTGGCCTAAGACACTCTCTTGCACTTCTATTTAAATCTTCATGTATATCTTCTCTTGTGATATTTTGTAAGTAGTTGTACATAGTCTGTTCATGTAAATAAAAATACTCAACTATGAACTTTGGCTTTTTAATGCTCTCCTACTACTCAGACGTATCATACATTTTTTTCCCTCCAATTTATTATTGTTTGTTTAATTTTTGTGCTGAGATAATTCACATGGGATAATGTAGTGTTTGTCTGATGTTTCTTTCAATTATTTTTTATTTAAATCTTTTTCTATATGTATTGGATATATTTATTATCAGTCAGTGTACTATGTCAGAAATATTGAGTCTAAACTGCCACTTGCCTTTCTTATTTCATAAGTCTGGCTGTTTCCTTCAATATATATATGTAATGCCAATTTATTAGACATTTTGAATTATGAAACACCTATGAAACTTGCCAGAACTCAACAAATGCAAAAGTCAATAGAGATTTATTCTAAACTTTTATTATTTGATGATACTGAAATACTCACTTCTATATAAAATTTTTTGTTTTTTTTGTTATCATAATAATATTATAAATATGAAAGTTATTGAATTTGTTTGTTTGTTACTTTTTCCCGCTGAAACGGCTGGGTGAATTTGAATGAAATTTAGAATGGAGATAGCTTATACCCTGAATTAGCACATAAGCTACCTTAAATTTTGAAAATCAAATTATTTTAGAAGGTATTTATTAAAAAAATGAAGAAATTAGCATCATGATTACCACACTTGGCAATCAACATGAAATAATTCATGATTTTAAAGCAAGGAAGAAAAGCTATTGAAAGCATCCAGAATACTGTGCATTCAAAAATCATGAAGGGAGAATTATGCCAGATTTATGCTAAATTATAGAGCATGAGAAAGAAACAAGTCAAAGCATGTTACTTAAAGCTCACAATTTTCAGATAGCAAGTAAGTTCACTTAGATAACAGCAGTTTAAAATTACATATGATGTATTTTTGTAATATAACATAACTAATTGTAACATTTAAAACACCGTTTTGGCATCAGGTGGATCTGGTACTATTCTACATCTCCAAGCAGGGTAAATCTATAATCGATCTATCCCGTCTATAATACCTTGAAAGTATAAAGTAATTCAAATGAAAACTATGGTAATGAAGTTTAGATTAGCTTGGGTATTTGCCACTCATTACCAAGTTGAAATATTTGGTGAATATGGTAAATTATGCCATTTAGCAGTTTTGATACATCTTGAATATTTGGCACCATCAAGAGATGAAATATTTTGTGGTGTTAAATATGCCCATCTGCCAAGGATATGCAAAAAAATATGCAAGGAACAGTTTTAAAGGGGAAATTATTATCAATTACGCACATGTGTAAATCGCCAAATAATGGAAAGTTGCCGTTCATGGCAAATATCCGAGCTTTTCCACAGTTTTGATCAAAAATCGCATATGAAACATTGTTTTATTTGCAACCAAATCAAGACCAACCATATGTTTGTGTAAGTTGCCAAATTATGAAAAACTCCGATGGGTGGTAAATACCCAAGGTTTTGTGCAATTTTTTTTTTTTTAAATATTGAAAAATTTTAATTTTTATATTTCAAGGCACAAATCCATCAGCTAGCTGCATCTTTCCTAGCTAGGAGCAATTTCTAATTTTCTCATGAAAATGCCATTACAAAAAAAAAAAAAAAAAAAAAAAAAAAAGAAAAGGAAGTCTGTAATTTTCAATTAGTGTGAGTTCACAATTTGCATTGTCTTGGCAAACAAAATCATTGAATAATTCTGATTCCAGAGAAACCATTGATTAAAATTTAAGTATACGCCTGTTCCTGCTTTTTGAAAATATCTTTGAAAATTTTTAGTTTTTCCTAACCAATAGTAAATTTGATCTTTGTACTGGTTTTATTATTATTATTATTATTTTTTTTTTTTTTATGAGCAACATTTTTTGAAAATTTTATGTAATGCTATAAATATAAAATCAATAATAAATTTGTAAGTAAGACTGATTACTTTACCTTGTATAAGCTTTCTGATATATGGATCTAAATTAATAGTGAATGGTAAAAAGACCTTCAAGTCATTGATGTGTAGATTATTTGAATGAAAAGACAAGAATACTTCAAATTTCTTTTCATCATGATCTAAATCAAGGGTAGGTTCTTGTTCTCTTGAGGCTGGCATGAAGTTTTTTATCCTATTGATAACATGGATTTAAATTAAAAATTGTTTTTTAAATATAAATAATAACATTCATAAGCTAGAGTGTACGGTGTAAGCAATACCACATTTTTAAAGCCTTTTCAAACTGTTTGGCAGTAACAAAGAAACATTAATGGGGTGATCTTGGATTTAATGATTACATAAATATTTTAAACCATGGAGCTTCACAGTAAGCCTAATCCTACATAAAACAATTAAAATATTTCCTAACAATCATTTTAGGCCAGTAATATGGTACAAATTACTTAACATCCCTATTAGTCATGCACATTAAAAAGAAATCAGGAAAAGAAAACTGTTTTTGCTGTTTATTATACAACATAACTAATGACATTATAAGAAAAAATTAAATATGCACCAGTTCTTTAGTAAATAGTTCTGCTTATGCAAACTAATTTTTTTTCTCAATGGTGGCCACTTGCCATCTATGGGCATTGGCAACTATTATGTTCAAAAACATTGCCCACTTTAAAATGAAAGCACCCATGTTGCCCCCAATGAAAGAAAAGACAATTTAACAACCAGGTCTAAGTTGAGACGCAAATCTGGGCCCATGATCATAGAAAGAAGTGCACTAACTACTATTAAATCTGAGACAGCAAAATATAATGATCTTAATGTTAAAACCACAGTCTTTATACATAATAGCAATAACATTTTGTTTATACACAAAGAACACATGCATGCATACAGAGAAAAATTTGGGATGAAAGAAATAACTTTACCTCTCATAAACAGTTTTAAGAGGCAACATTTCTTCAAACTCATTTTCATGCATTTCATAGTACATAATAATCCATGATGTTCTGTATGGCCATTGTTCAGTTATGTTTACCCAAGATGCTAAGTGATACCAATTAAAATCTATATTGAAAGCTTTCAGTAATCTACCTAAAAGATAATTTTAGAATTTAAATAGCAACATGATAAACTATAAGTAGAATAGATAATTAATGGCACAAATAATTTTAATATTAATTACTTAGAAATACTATAAAAAGCAAAATATTAATGTAGGATTATTAATAAGGAAAACTATATAACCTAAATTTGGAGTAATTAATAAAAAATACCAGTTATATAAACAATATTCATCAAGCGCCTCATGGAACGGGGGTTGACATCACTGAAGTAATCATCAGTTAGCAATACTTTAGTCAAATCTTGAGCTCCAGTCACCATCCTATGTAAATTGCTGATACTGCTGGCTAAACTTTCACTGGCTTTTAACTTCTGATTTCCCTTTCCTCGTTTGCGAAAAGCATCAGGAATAGACATACTAGAATTAGATGCTTTGCGATTTCCTGTCTGTAGAAATTAATACTAGAATTAAATACAGTGAATTTAAAAATTCATAAAACTTAAGTTCATAATTAATATATTTTCAATTATACACATGAAGTGCCAAGAAATAGAAAATGTTTGAAGAAAGATGTCATAGACACTTAAATAGCTGATACAACATAAAATGTACTTTTTTCTTAATTACTTATTAATGACAATGGAAAACAAGTAGAATGTACAGTACAAGATAATTTCGATTAGCAAAGAGTATAGATTTTCTTAAAAAGCTAATTATATAGTAAACACATTTATAAAAAAAACTCAATTTTTTATTTTCCTGAAGATTTGGCATACCCCTAAACATTTTGTGAATCTTATGGAGATGATTTTTTTTTTTTTTTTCTAACAAAGCTGATTTTTTTTTAAAAGTTAAACTAAGAGTACCCCTTAATGTTTTTATCTTACCCCCCCCCCCAAAAAAAAATAAATAAAAAGTACCGCAAAAAATTAATTTTAAAACATTCTTTAATTTTTACGTAAATTTATGAAAATGGTTGTCATTATAGCATATGTGCGATGATTCATTATAAGTCATTAAGTTTTACCTGTGCATATTTGAAAAATTTTTACAGAAGAGAAAAAAAAGATTAGATTCCCCCCCCCCCCCACCTTCAATTAATGCATTTTTTTTTTAAATAATGCACTTTAAAATTGGAAAAAAAATCTCACATTGAGGGTTGTTTTTTTTGGGGGGGGGGCAGGGAGGATTTTTGGGATGGCTAATCTTTAAATTAATTTTTTTTTAATTTTCTGTTTTGATTTAGCAACACATTAAAATACACAGATCTGTTTAACATAACTGAGGTCCATAGAATAATGGTTTATTAATAGCAAATTATTGTGCCTATACACTCATAACTTTTAAAATAATTTTGATTCATACGTAAAACATTCTATGATGAAAATGCTCATGGAGAATTTTTTTCTCTTCATTCTGATAGTCATATGGACTCCTTATAGGAAAAACCTCAATTTAATTTTATTTTTTTTAGTGAGTATGTAATTAGCCTAAAACAAAAATAAATGCAAATTATCTTAATTTCAAACCAAAAGCTATCATAATATTTCTATGATCTGTCACTTCTTCATTAAATATTACATTACACTAATCAAATTTTGTTCATTTAAAATAAAGCTATTTAAATTTTGTCATCCATTCCAATATCAAACTTAATTAAAACACAGTTTGTTTATATTGCATTTAAAGGGCAATTAACCATTGACATTTTCATAGCTTTTGCTGTATTTTGATCCAATTTTGATAGTCTGGTTAAAAATGTTTCCAATATTTTATATTAAATTTTATAAACATACTTGAAAGGTTGATTTTTTTGAGATTACAAATGTACAAGTCTCCTCAATATCCCATTAGCTGAAATTATCAACAGTTCCAAAATCTAAAACTGATATTTGCATGCTTCATTAATGTATGCATTCATTGATATATTTTGTTAAATTCATAATTCTATATTTAAAAATTATGGTTGCAATATCTAAAACTTCATAACAGCAGAGAGCATACCAGACCAATATTAAAAACAACTTTGTAGAAGTAAATTATTAACAAATTGCACTTTGCCTCATTACAAAAATGTGCAAACTAAATAAAGGATGCTCACAACAGTAGGCACTGCCCGATCACATTCCCTATCTTCATTCCAATAATTTGCAGATTTCTTGGTTAAATGCATTGCTGCTTGTTGAGCTGCCTTAACTCTCCTTAGACCACTGTTCTGTAGGTAAAATGGAAGGTGAACAACATTTCGTAAATACTCATACCCACTAATATTAGTTTTTTGAAGTGCTTTATGAATGTTTGATTCAATAGCCTGAAAATAAATTGGATAATAATTAATGATTCAATAATTGATAATAATTAATAAGCAAATGTTAAACCATTATAAATGACTCAAAATATTTTAAACTTTACTACATTTTAAGCACCTCTCAATTTTTTACAAAATCAAAAATATATGTACACAATTTCTTCATATCAAACATAATAATTAATAATTTTAAATGATTGATAATAATGAATAATTAATCAAACAAACAAAATCAAAAACTTTAATTCTTACTTTTATAACAATGTGGGGATCAATAGCCAGTACTGTCACAAATGGAGCATTATTATCAGAAAATAAAGTGTGCATTGCATCTAATATATAAAGAACTTTATCTTGTTCACAGCTGTCCAGACCATCAACTATAATCACCAAACGTGTTTGCTGTCCAATGAAAGCATCAAGACATTGAACCTAAAAATAAGTGTACAAATTAAAAGGTGCAACCACTAAAAAGCTATCAAATCAGTTGATATTATAAATAATATTTATACACATGATGTAACAAATATATTTTTCAGTGCTGATAATACATTTGAATTTCTATTTTAATTTTTGAAATTTTTGTTGCGATATCATCTATGTATTTTATGTTATCTATGGAAAACAAAACAAAAAATGCTAGTACAATCATCTTTAAAAATAAAGTTGTAAAAAATTCCATTTATGAAATAGAAAAAAAAAATTATAAAAATCATTTCAAACATATCTGATAGTTTTAAAAGAAGTACTAATATTTTTACAATGACCTATTACCTATACATCTCACAGTTTTATGCAAATTTTTTGAATGAGTAATAGAAAAAAAATGCTTATCACCTATGCACATCTCAGTTATATGCAATACTGAATCTGCCTTGTAAAACAGATTTAATTCGATTTTGAATTTTGGGAAAACGGCCGATTACCAACAAAAGGGATCTAGGCAGAGGAGGGAGGGGCACACCATGGAAGACTTTCTAAGGGGTCCTAATCCGTATTTATGCAAAGTTTCGGAGAAAACCACAGAAATTCTGATTGAAACTCTGAATGGCTACGTCAATGGACACAACCTGGGTTTGAACCAGGCACCTTCTTTCTCCCAGTTGACAGTGCTTTGAGCTCAGCCACTGGTCGGGCTCAAACACATTTAAATGTAAGCTCATCGTATAGGTGAAAGATTTCAGTTTATTATATTTCTTGAAATGAGAAGCATTGCTATACACAATTTCAGATATAATTTTGGAAGCATATTAATTTCAGTTTAAAATTATCAAAAAAGTAAATTGTTATGAAGTTTTTTATAAACTACTTACTTTTTAACTAGCTATGTTTATTTATCTCAAGCAATATTTTAAGGATAATAAAGATTTCTCTTTGTTTTATATTTAATTTAATTAAAAAAAAAAATCTTAACTTGCTAGCCCTTCAATGATACATTACAGATGCTTGTGCCAAATCACACATACTATGCTATTACAGTATAGAACCTGTTATCCGGAATGGTTGGGACCGGGTGTATTCTGGATAACTGGTTAGGGATTAACATGATATCTACTGATTTGATTGGTAGCATAAATGTTACTCTCTATGTTTGATTAGAAATAAACATTATTGTTAATATACTAGAAAAATAATATAAAAAAAAAACTCTAATATGATCAAGATAAATGATAATGATTTAGGGAGGAAGCAGTAAATATATGATAACTTCTTGAAAATTTAGTCACACACTAAAAAAATAAATAAAATACCTTACCAGATTGCTTACTTTATAAATTCTAGCTGGAGTACTCAAAAAAAAAACATAAGAAAAAAAAAATCATTTTTTGCTTTTCTTTCGGAAAAATAGGAATTTAATAAACTGAAAAATGATTCTGGATAACTGGTTTCTGGATAAGAGGTTCCATACTGTATGAGTGCAACAGGAAGTTCAAACAATGGTCAAAATGTGCATAGCAGCAAACAGAGAGAAATTTAAACACGGAAAATAAAGGTATCTTGTGATTTTTTTTTTTTTTTTTAAGACTATTTTGTCTGTCACTCTGGTAGAAATTACAAACAAACCAATATGTGTTTAAGGCATTCTGTTCATAGCATTCCTGTCCACAGGATGTCTTTTTGTACTAAATTGTGATGCTCCACAACTTCCCCATTCACTCCTCCTTCCCCCCCCCCATCTCATACTGATTTTGAAAAATAGGAATGCTAACTACACCATTTTTCACCATGTAATCTTATTTAGTAGAATATAGCCACTTTATTAAATCTACCCATCAATTTTATGGCTTAGATGCAGCCATTAATGAGTTAGGAAGAGGAAACAAACTTTACTTGGCACCCTGTATATACATATAACATTTAAAACTAAATACCCTTTTGAAATTAAAGCTTTCTATCTTTTCCTTTCAAACCTACTGATTTCTTAAAACAGAGGTGTAGTGACTTTCATTTTCAAACAAAGGATTTGACCGAGGATCTAAATTTAATGTAATTTCTAGGGACTTGAGACCCATTTTAAAAACCAATAAATGCAGAAAGAATTGGATATGCGATCAGAGTGAAATAGTGTCACAAAAGTGCCAACATAGGCGAGAGAGCAGACTTCCAACGGCTTGATGACTTTGTAACAATTACCGTTAAGATTAGATAGAATATGTAACAGATAGTAAAAAGGAGTTTCTCTTTCCCACAAACCTCTCACATCATCTGGCTGTTCAGCAGTCTGAGAGAAACCTGCAATAGTAAGTACCCAATGTGAAGCTACAGCAAGCTGATACTTGGCAATAGCACAGTAGCAGCTCATTAGGGGCTGAGGGACCTGGCCAGGCCAAACCTTGTAACTCAATTTTTTAAAAAATTATTATATGGCACATTTATTTTAATCATATGCTTTTATTTAAAAGATGTGCAAATTTTATACTACTTGAAAATTATTAATTAAAAAAATCTCCTAAAAGAACATCATATACATTTTACACTTATTTCAAACATACATGGGCCAAAGTTGGGTGTTTTCTACTTGAATAAAGTTGGCATATTTGGCTATGTAGCTTAAAAGCTATGTTGAAGCATGGTTGAAAAGGGCTTACTTGACACAGTCTTTAGGTTAGGCCAATATGAGCCCAGAATAGGATTCTTTACTAGAACAGAGCGGATTTTGCCAATGTCGTAGTTATTGCAAAATTAGCCCTCTCAGTAAGAAATAATTTTTTTGTTTACAAGATCTTTCTTGTCAGACATTTCCCTGTATAATGAATATATATTTTAAATATTTATTTACCTGATTTGCAAAATTTGGTGTGTAAGTGTATTTTAGTTTAATGCGACTGATTTTAAAATAATGAATACTTTTTTAAATTATGAACGAGCAGCTGTAATGAATTGAAAGAAAGAAAATTTTTAAACATCAGGTATAATAGATTTTTGGCTAATAGTAGAACAACATTTTTAAGAATAACATAGTTAAATTATTAGATTGACAATGTCTGTCTGATATCTAGTGCTGTAAAAGTAACGACAAAATGAGTATCCGTATGTATTTGTTACTTAGATGTTCGCTATTCGTTACTAAGTATTCGTTACTCGTTACTTTCGTTACTACTAATAGAATCGGTAATAGGGTGTTATATAGTGCCCCATAACAGCACATCCGGGACAGTGTTGTTATGGGTATATGCCGCCCATACATAAACCCATAGCAAAACCTAACCAAAAAGAATTTTTTTTAGCGAAGTTGTACAAAGTTGTATTTAGAGCTTATTTTCTCTGATTTACAGATTGTTTTTATACACATTTATGGTTTTATACAATGCTAAATTATCCGAATTACTGAGTACACATAGAAATCTTCCAAAGACATATGCCATTCTTTTCTTTTCTCAACCCCCCCCCCCTTTTTTTAATTCTGAACGCTGGTTTAACCTGTTCATTCTTATCATAAAAAGTGTAAAGGAAAGCTTGTGACTCGTGTTTTTTCTGGGTTGCGTGTTCTCGAATACTGAGATCCAGGGATTGGGCCACATATATAAAATTCACAGGGCAGGGGATCTCAGTATGATATCAACTACTTTGCGTTTCTACAAGCATAATATCTTTATTATTTGTGAGTTCTTATTTCATATCAAAAACTTCTTTTGCTGGATCGTTTTTCGAAGTAAATTAAAAATTACCATATTTTAATTTAAAATTGTTTAATTCAGTGAGAATTGTCTATTTTTAAGATATTTCCAGTTCTATTTCTGCACTTTTGAGATGAAAGGGGTTAGCTCCTTCTGTGGGTGCATATATGAGAGCATTCTTTAAACAAAAATTATCACTCCTTTCATACAGAAAGAATGGTTGCACCGGATTATGCGTATTCCATGAGTTCATGGAATAAAATGTACCATAAAATAGGGCAGATGGCCCCCTAAACACCGACATTTTAGAAACATACTGAACTTTATTGAAATATTTTAATACCAGTGGCTTACGCAGGAGTGGGCATAGAAATCCCGGGTCGCTCCCAATTTTTTATATATTTTTTAAACAATTACTTAAAAAATGTGTTTAAGTTTCCATGCTAAATATTTTTTTTAGTTCCAAATAATATTTTAAATAATAAAAATGTGTGAATTCGTTTACTTTATAAAAATATTTTTTTAAAAGGTGTATTTAAATAATTTGTTATTTATTACTCATTTCGATTCTAGCTAAAAAAAAAAAAAAAAAAAAAGAAAGAAAAGTTAAGTTCGCAATCCTGCTTCGGAACCACCCTGAAAGAAAGAATTCTGATTGCACCACTATTTAGTACTAAAATGTTAGAAAGCCCGAAATTAGCACCCCTTACTAACATGCTTCTCTTATATGTATTGCTCCTCTACAATTATAAGAACACCCCCTTCCCCCCCCCCCCCCCCCCCGCAAAAAAAAGAGTTCAACTGCGCATAATAACATAGTATACACCGGATCGTATCCCCCCATTGTACGACCCATATCAATAGAGCAGCAGATACTATTCCATCTCCATAACTGTAACGAAACATACGGATTCTTCCAAACCTCATCAAAACGAGACCATTCGGCGCGGCACAAACGAATTGCAACCAGAACATACTACTACTCAAATTTCAAACTGATTTTTCCCTCCCAACAGCGAGAATCCATAATACTTCCGGTATCTAGTAACGGAAATGAACATACTATTACTCAAATACCGAAATTCATTTTTCTCCCTCCCGCAGTCTTGTATTCGAAGTTCGAACCTGGTCGATCCGAAATGCAAACTCGAAAGTCATTTCCCCCTTGAAACCGCGATCCGATATCCAGTAACCCCAGTAACAAATAACAGAAGATATTAGTACTCGATTACTGGAACCCGTTTCCCCTCTAGTTCGCCTCGCCTGGCAGTCTGTATTCGAAGTTCGAAGCTGCTCGATCCGAAACATCTTCGGATCGAGTAGTAACGATATCAACCGAAAAGTAACAATTCGTTACTTCGAGTCTGAGTGATTATCCGTATCTTAGTACCGAATACATGCGGTTTGCTTCAGCTCTACTGATATCTTTGAGAATCATTTCATATTTCAAAATTTTTTGGTACTTAATGCCATGAGTGCTCGTATGATTGTTTGTAAGGGGGGGGGGGGCAATTCAAGGATCTTACCCAGGTAGATACTATATTTCAGTATTGAACCACTTCTATGTTATACAGCGATGAGAGTGACAAAATTGAAAAAATGCAGAAATTACACATGAAGGTAATTTTGAACGTAACTGAAAATAACGAGACAAGTTAATAGGGTCACAACTGAAAATGTTTGAAGAAACAAAGAAATTTCAACAGTGGAAAGACTATAGGAAAAAATAGGAAAAATATTCACTCTCATAATGGATGGGAAAAGATTGCAATTGGGATGGAGGAGAAAAAACCCCGTGATTTTTGCCGATCTCTAAAATAAACGAAACTACGGTTTTCTGCAGAACCGCAGAAAACTCTCATGCCTGGTTATACCAGTATATAAATCATAATGACAATATGGCAGCTAGGGTGGGGAAAGACATTGTCCCTTCCTGCCCATAGGTATTTATAGGAGCCCATAATCACTGGTTCTCATTTTTCATATACATCACCTTTTTGTGTTTACATCACCGTTTTAGGGGGCACTCCCTGTGCACTCAAAAAATAGTGTTTTGTGTAGATACATTTTTTTACTGAGTGAACTTGTACTATTTTTATGGGCCTACCACTAAAATTGGTAACAAACCGTCACTGCTGTAATGGAAGCCTGATGACATCTGATCTGACACAAAGTGATCCTAAAATGATCCTGCTTTCATCTGTGTTTATAGCAATCCAAGGCAATGGGCAGCCTACACTCCACTGTTATATAAAGTCATCACGACAATGACTCATTTGTAACATGCATATTCTTATGAAGTATTGCATGTAGCACTTTTAAATGTATCTCTCCAGATTCTGACAATGTTATCAGATAACAGTAAACTTAGAGTGCTAAATTAATAACCAGAATATGCATAAAGAGCGACAAAAAAAAAAAAAAAAAAAAGAAAATTTACCATCTGAACAATTGTATCCACTTCATTCTTAAGTGAGCTAGTAGATGTCTCTTCTTTCGATGACCCAATCTTTAAGAATGGGCTGGCGATGCGGCGTTGATGAGATATAACTAAGGTTTTGATGATACGTAAAAATGTGCACAGATTTGCTAACAGGACAAAAACAACAGCAATGGACATGGCAATGAAAATGGAACGAAAAATTGTAGTATGTGCCTGAGGTTCCTCAGAAAAGTGAGCAGCATCTGTTTCTAATAATAAAACAGTAATGCTACACACGAAAATAAGCAAAACTACGGCAATGATGAAATTAGGAATACAACATACACTTCTATATTTCCATCTTTGAGAAGCCACTAAAATGAAGTAAAAAATTATTTTAGAATGGAATAATTTATCACAACTGTATTTACTTTCAGAATTTTTACAGTTAATTGGTAGAATAAGGAGAATAGATAAGATTGATAAGAAAAAGTTTTTTAAAAAAACCTACAATCTAAATTAATTATACAATTTTTTTTTGGAAGTAGTACTAATATACAAAATTATTTTTTATAACTTAAAATAAATAAATGAAAATTTAAAATCCACCAGTTTTATTCATTAAACTAAACAGAACTTTAAATTTTAAAAGTTTAGAATTACTAAGTCACTGGTGCTTTTCTTATTTGCACCAATTTTCAAATGCTTTTATCATGAATAAATGACAGTATTTATAAAATTTGTTAAATTATGCAGAAAAAAGTAAGGCAAATCAGTGATTTATAGAAAAATAATTACCAGGTTTAGGTTTCAGCACTCTGTATAAACGACTAGTAAGTAATCCAAATTCTTTTTCAACAGCAATGTGCAAAGATATGACTATTTGAAGAATAGCATTATCTGAACAAGAACTTGTTACTTTGGTTTGTTCTGTAAAAAGAAACCTTAAAGAGAACATAAAATACTCAGCAATTTGAAGATCTTATTAGCAATACATACAGTAAAAACTTTGTTACATTTAATAATAGGGATTTCAAGAAATTCAAGAAATAGCATTACAGTCGAGCGCCAAAAATCCGCCGACCTAAAATCCACACACCTTCTCTGATTTAAATAATGAAATTTGCTGTCATCCACTAATGATGAAATTGTTGAAAAGTGTTTTAAATCCAGATAAATGTGATTCTGATGATGAAAAAAAAATCCATTTGATGAACGTTTAAAGTTAGGAGAAGAATACCTTAAGTTTTTAGAACAGCAAATTTCTGTAAAAAAACAATAATTAATGATAAAATACAATTTAAAAATAAATAAATAAATAAATAAATAAATAAACTGAAAGTAGCAAAAAATGATGTCTTGAAACAAACCGCCATAGAACATGCTTTTAAAATAAAAGAGAAGTAAATTTTGAAATCATGTGTTTTGCTAGTCTTCATGTAATTTTTTTTTTCTTTTTTCTCCTATGATTTTGTATTTAATGTGAAAACATGAATGAAATGCTTTTGACTGTGTTTTTATTTCATTGCAGTTGTATTCTGCTTTTTTAAAATAAAAAATGTAATAATTTATCTTTTATGGCTTGAAATCTGCAAAATCCCGAAATCCGCTTACGCCATGGTCCCAAGCTGTGTGGATTTTTGGCTCTCCACTGTATTACTGAAAGGGAGAAAACTAAAGAAACAGAAAAGTCCCACTAAAAAAATCTTGCTTTTATCTATCTATGGTAATCCAGGGCAAATTTTATACCAATTGTTTTGAAAACACTATGAAAACATAAGATTGTAAAGTAGAATGTTAAACTATAACAGATGTTTTGACAATCAGGAATATCTAGGAGTAATTCGCTTATTACTAAAATGAGACATAACCAATGTCGTATATAGGTTTTCGTTCCAGAGGGAGCCAATTTAGTATTTGGTGTGAATTTTTTTGAAAACCATAAGACCTTTTTGACTGTTTTTAAACAATCTGAGAAATTCTTTTTCAAAATAAGAATGAATTGTACATATGTAAACAATTATACAGATGTACAATCCATTCTGACCAACAGTGGATCTATTCTGACTAGTTTTGAAATAACCTCTTTATATTTTGCTTCTAACATAACTCGAAACTATCAGCTATAGAAAGTTGGAATTTCCAACTTTTCTGTATTTACGACAGTTGTAATATCTAGTTCAGTACCTTGCTTTTTTATTACAATCAACTGGGTAGTTTATTTACACAGTAAGTCAAAAGACTTTCAGTACATTAAAGTGTAGGGCAGTCATTGTTAGGGCCTTGCTCAAAATCTTACTAACTATCATCACGCTTGAAGACTATTCAGAAAATATCACCAATTTTGGAGTCAAAAATAAGTTTTCCAAACTGAAAGTTTGGGGATATCTTTTATTTTTGGCGAGAAATTTCCAAACCTTAATGTTATTGAAGTATTATACCTCAGTTTCAAATGAAATAAGTTTAAATTATGTGCACCAAAAATGCGTACAGTTTAATAGACCTGGAAATTATACAGTCGCCAGAGGAGCCTGGCTGTAAAATTTTTGAGGCCCCCCCAGGGCCGGCCCGACAGACGTGCAGGGCTGCACGCAAACCGGAAAAGCAGGGCCTCTTTTCTATCAAGTCTTATGTAAGTTACTATTACCATTGCTAGTACATATTAACTTTATTTCTTGGCTTTTTTCGAATATATTGCAAATATGTACCAAGCTCGGTCTAATTTGATAAAAAAAGGACCAGGCGTGGGCTTCAGGCGATCGCCTACATTCGCACCCCCCTTGGGCAGGCCCTGGGCCCCCTACGCTCCCAAAAAAAGTTCTCTTCATAATTTAGTGTACTATGAGCACTATTAGTTCTTTTATGTGTGTGTGTGTGAAGGGGAGCACTGAACAATTTCACTCAATTGCTTTAATAGTAAAATTAAACACAAGAAAAACTTGATAAAAGAATTTATAAAACTTACACTTAATTAAAAAAGGAACTTTACACAACTGCTTAAGAAAGTATTTCATAAGAACTTGCGTCGTGATTTATATTCATCATAATTTTTATTCATCAATAAATTCATCAATAATTTTTATGATAAAATCAATAATTTTGTGTCTGCCAAACTTTCCTGTGTTCTGTGTATAATTTATGTATGTATAAATACGCTAAGGAGCTTTGTTTCCCTTTTCCAGCACATTGCACAAACGGATGAGCAGGAAATTTGGCACAGTTATAGTTCTTATGGAGGTGGTTGTGTGAATGTTAAAATTTTTATGTAATATGCTATTGCACCGTAAACAATTAGAGAAGTAATATGGCACGTAGTATTTCGCACCAAGTCAGGTAATGGTTCCTTTGTTGTGTCAATTTTGAAATAACAATAAGTTTCAGCATTACTCTAGGGTTATAGTATTACAATAAAATTTGCAAAAAGTGAAATTATTCCCCAGTTTGGTAAAATGCCAAAGACTGAAATGTGCTTTAGCCCTGTGCTTGTCTACTTTTTTTAGACTGTCGATAAATGCGTGAAGTGTTGTAAATTCCATGTTTTAAACCTGTGGAAAAAGAACGAAACAAGGCAGGTTTCAACCCAAGAGATGCTCCAGAGAAACATGCCTATTCAACAATTTCTTCACTATCTCCCGCCACGCAATATGCTAAAGCAAATTTTCTCCGAAAATATTATTGAAGAAATACCTCAGCAATTAATAGGGAATGAAAATAATACTATTAATGAAGTATATGAAAATATTTTCGAAAACATACTTTCAGATAACATATTGAAGTCAGTTACAATAAAACCTAAAAATGATGATTGAACTTTTATTAATGCTGATTTAATCGAATATCTGATGAATAGAGAATATATCCTATAGTTACAATAAAATAATTTGCTATGATGACAACGAAATCAATAACTATCCAGTAGAGTTTTAAAATTCTTTGACTGAGTGGTTCGGGTTTTTTCTTTTTTTTTTTTCTGTTAACCGTGAGCAAGAGAAAAAGGGCCAAATAATCGTGATCTGTGACAAATGCTTACAAACCTAAAGCGATTTCCTGTACATAGTTGTTTATCCCTTTCCCTATTTTGGAAGCTTATTTTAATTTCGTATTTCAATTTCATTCCACACGTTTACCCCAATTCCCCATTATGCAACCAATAAGCATACAAATTTCATTTTAGTATATTGATATTTTTGCACAGATTGAATTCTGTATCACTATTTTGCCTATGGATTAAAATTTCCAGCTTTTCTTCAGGAACGACAGTGTTTCAGAAATAATCTTTAAATGCTTCCCCCTCAAAAAAACAGTTGGCGGGATTTGTACCTGGCAAAACAAAAAATACCAAAGTTTGCCACTACATAAGTTAGTATCGAAAGTTAATTGCATCGTTATACTAATAAGAAGCTTAAATACAAAGGAAGCATTAGTCAATGGAAAAAGAATGCACATTAAGTTTATCTATTGTAATTCTACTGATTGCGGAGTTTGAACCGGGACCAGAGACAATAAAAGAATTTTAAATCCACTTATAAAATATTCTGGTACTTATCACATCCTTTGATAAAACTCAATTTCCAAATATACTTGCATTTGCAATGACAGTAAACAAATCTCAAGGACAATCATTCGAAAAAAGGGCAAATTTATTGAGGCAGCAAGTTTTTATACATGGCCTTATACATGGCCTTTTTATACATTTGTTAAGTGCTAAAATAATAGGCTATATTACAAGTGTTTAATTACATTTAAAACAGTTATATTTTCTTACTTCTTGGCAGTGAAGATCTATGTATTATCAATGACAAACAATAAAAATCAATTATAGAGGTAATCATTTAGGTAATATTAGTTTATGTTATTAACCAGCTGATTTTTATTACTTTTGTTCATTGTTAAAAATGTATAACTATAAAATATAAATAAAAAATTGGTAAAAAATTCAAAAATTCTTAAAATAGAGCTGACGTTGTCAAGTTTTTTAATTAAAATTTTTCTGCAATAAAATTACTATTTAATTATTCTTAAGTTGGAACTCTCTATCATCAACAAAAATTTCTTGTTATTTAATTTAATTTTTACTTATTTTATAACCAATAGCAATTTTTTGATAATTTTCAAAATATCAACATCAAAGTTTTGCATGAAAAAGATAGTGACAGATGATATGATTAAACATGGTTTGATATGGGTAGAGTGAAAAATATTTTTGAAGTTATTTTTACATAAGGAAAAGTTGGGGACATGTCTTTTTACATGACACCTGTATGCATGTTACATATGTCTAGTGACCTTCCTTTTTGACTGGAATTGCCAACTGCCACCAAGCTTAGCAGTTTGGGTGTCACGAGTGTGATTTTATTCTACTTTTGCAAAAACATTGTATTTTAGTTGACACTTAAATTAAATGTTTTATATTTTAAGTGCAGTAGTTGACAGTATAGGGGGAGGAGTTGACATATGCAGTAGTTGACACACAAATGTATATTTCATATGCATTTGTGTCAACTGCTTTCTTAAAAAAATATCAAAAAATGATTAAGTTGATTGACAAAATTTTAAATGCCTATGTCATTTTTGTAAATATTTTTCACGTTTCTTATCGATTTTTCCTTTCTTTTGATATTTTCTCACCAAAAAATACATTAAAATGCTCTAAACTTCTTTCATGTGTTTTCATTCCTCTGTATCATTCGGATTTCTTATACCACCAAATATTACAATGAATTAACTGAAAAATTTTCCCTTTTACTAATTCATAACCTGCATCCTTGTTTTCATTGAAAAACAAATTCCTTTTCTTGGAGTCTAGAACATTGCTCAGTAATGCTATCAGTAACGATAACCCTAACAGCTCAGATGCTTCTTTTTCAACTTTATTTAAAAATGTAGAGGTGAATTTCAGAAAGTTTTTAAGTAACATTATAGGTCAGAGCCTTTCAATAATTTCCCACTGAATGCAGAAATTTGCTGAAGGAATTCATTCTTCTGTTCCGAGTTCTGTTCCAAATTACTGCGACTACTATTACTACTACTTCTACTATTAATAATAATAATTAATAATTATAAAAATTAAAAAGTAAGGATAATGCTTTATTAATCAATTAAAAATTACCAACGGTCTAGACATCATGTTTGTAGATATTGGTGAGTTTTGGGTTTATTTGTGGTACTACCACATTAGATGAAAAATGCAAACTTTCAGATTTTTAAAACAATTTATTTTCGAGTTGTAAGTTTGAAATTTTGAAAAGGTCAGAAATTTTGCATGGTATAGCAATCTTTAAGAGTCTGTAACTCAAGACCTTCATCAAGAAAGTTAAGATTTATGCCATTTTGTTCAGTGTTTTGAGGTCTTTAATAAAGTATATAATATGACCATATCAATTAAACAACTTTTTTTTACTAATTAAAAAGTCACAATAATTTAAAATTGAAATTTTTTGAAAAAAGCATGTCATTAAATTTCTTTTTCAATTTGTATATCAAATTTTAAAATGGAATTTCTATGATGGCATGATGAAAAAAATTATCTGTGTACATAATTTATTTTCGGGGAAGGGATTTTGCAGAGTGTTAAAGTAATAGACTATTACTGGTGTTCAATTACAGTTAAAATAGTTGTATTTTCTTCCTTCTTGGCAGTGAAGCTCTGTGTATTATTGATGACTAACAATAAAACTCAATTATAGAGGTAATCATTTAGGTAATACTAGATAATGTTATTAACTAGCTGATTTCTACTATTATTTTTGTTTATTATTAAAATTATATAACTATAAAATATAAAAAAATAGTAACAAAAATCTTAAAATAGAACTGACATTAAGAAGTTTTTTAATTAAAATTTTTCTGCAATAAAATTACTATTTAATTATTTTTAAGTTGTGAACTTTCAAAATATCAACAGCAAAAAATTTTTGTTATTTAAATGTATTTTTACTTATTTCTATAACCAATAGCAATTTTTTGATAATTTTCAAAATAGCAACCTCAAAGTTTAGCATAAAAATAATAATAATAGTGACAGTAGAAAGGTTTTTCTAACTTATTATAATTTCTTTTCTTAGCGCTTGAAATAATTATAAAATTAATCATTTTTAAATATGCATTTATAGTTTAAAATAAGTCACAATGAGTGACATAGCAAGGGGAGGCTGACGGGGTGGTCCACTACACAGTAAATAACATTTGACAGTATGTAAAATTACAAAAAAAGCAACAAATCTGATCTTGGAGGATTTATTTGTCCCGAATCGAAGAACTATGGCATATCTTCTAAATACAACTTAGAAAAACACAACTTAAAAGAAAAAAAAGTAGCACATACAATATAAAAAACTAGGTACAGTGTTAGTTAGCACTTTGAATTGGAGTGATTGAATAACTGAAAAGCGTTAGAGGATCAGGGAAAAAGCAAAGGATGTCTGCATTATGTTCTTCGAATTACAAAGCTAGAAGCTGATCTTGAATTTATAACTTTTAATGACCAGTTGGGACACACTGCCAAAAGCTAATGCATGGAAGCCACACACACAGCCCCTCACACAATGGAGAGAGCAACGGCAGAATTTTTCCCCACTAGCATCCAATACATTGATTATCTTGTTCCACGACAAGAAATGTGGAAGTTAGATCCAGCCTTTAGACTAATCAAAAGCCCCTCTTTTCAGCTGGATTGAACAGTTCTATGGCCAAGAGAAGGAGTGGGCAATTGTTTTATCTTGGGAGCCACTTTGTAGACATGAAAGTTAACAGAGGGCCGCACCTTTTAAAATTATTGCATTCATCAGTAACTTTTGCATTTTAGAAATGGTATAAATTGTATCTAGGTAAAAATCAATAAAGATAGATCCAAGTAAATTTAATTTTAAATTCACGTTAATGAGAAAAATGCACTCTACCTCACTTTTCTACATTTTTAGAAGAACAGGAATGAGATTGCTTGTTGAGATTCTCATTGCAGTTGGCAAGTTAACGCTTGCAAAAGAGCATCTATATTTACTCTTGTTGATCTTCAAGCAAGGAAAACTTTGCTTACAAATATATGTACACCCAATTATAGAAAATATTTTCTCAGTAAAGTTCACACATGAAAATTTTTCAGCAGACTGATTTGTAAAATTCAACTAATGGTACAGCATTAAATCGTATGATCTGACTGCATGTCAATAAGTTCAACCTGAAGCTTCATCCTCAGGTGCTGTGTCAATATCAGCATGATGTGATGAGACAGCAAATTAAATTTAAGCTCTTATAATTTCTGAAATCTTTTTCTTATCTTGTCCTGTAATCTCTGCTGGTAATCCATAATCTTAACAAAAACACCTTTTTTTAATAGGAATTTAAAAATTTTTAGTCTTGGTAATAATTATTTTTTTCGGAAATCTTGGTTCCAGGGGGATTTTTCAGACTGTCTTGGCATGCCATAAAAAAAAAAAAAAAAACTGTTAGTGAGCTGCTATTTTCCCACCCCTTAGTTACAGCCTGGACAACAGAGAACAGAGTACAACAGCCCTTCAAAGGATAGGAAGACAGATTCCTTCTTATCAAGTTTGCACTTGTAATATATTGCTTCAATTTTGAGCTTATTTAATTTTTCTTTTGAAGAATTTTCAAGTTCAGGGCATCTAGTGGCAGTCGGGACATGGAGGTAGTTGGGGATCCCTGGTGCCCGGCAGGTAAGCCAGGCGTTAGATCTGCCATTGATGGTGGCCACATCAGATTTTTGTAGCAGTTACAGTACAAACAGACAAACAAACCAAAAGCATACACAGATTTGAAATTTGTTGGAAAGGACTAAAACATTTTAGTTGATAGGCCACATTAATAAAGACAGAAGTATTTACCTTTTCAATACACTTATAATCAGGGGAAATTGAAATTCAGAAAGATTTTGATGATTGCAGACTGATCTAGAATGTACTCATTAGCAAATCTATGTGTTGGCAGCATTACAAAAAATAGCTAAATTCAGAAATCCCAAATTTGGTACAAAGTTCTAAACATGAAGTTATACACCTCAAAGTGATTTTTTAAAAATCTGACATAAAAAAAAGATTATTAAATATGTTATGGATTTTTCAATTATTTTTCATGGATATTCAACAATAGGAGTGAAATAATATGTACAAAAAGTGCGCATCATTGGACAGAAGGTGGAATTTTCTTTTAAAAAAAGGTTTGTTCTAAATGTTAAACATACTTTCCTCATTTTGTGAATGTTTTTCAAAGAAACATCACATTTGCTGGAATATTTCAAGAAATAACTTTTAAACAGTCACATATTAAAATCTGTCCTTCAGAATGTTTTTTAATTTGGTCAGATTATAAAATGAACATTCGACCTTCTTTTAAACTGTAAACAAAATAAAAATATAAATTATGAGATTTTCTATGAATTTTACAGTGAAATAAGATTTTAAATTTCAATTAGCTGCTGCGTAGAAATTTCATTATTAACCCATTACATTTCTGGTTTGCTTTGTCATGGAATTCAAACACTGAAACTGTGCATTCAAAAAAAAAAAAGTAATAATAAAATGAAATAAATATTTTCAAATGAGACTCTGAGTATTAAATCATAAGTTAGTTCGACATCATTCTGATATCACAAGTTTAAAAACACATTTGAAATTTATTCGGATTAACAGACTCTGATATAAATATCACGTCACAAATAATTTAGCGAATATGCAGATTTAAAATTAACTGAAGAATAGCCATTGACTAAAATTTAAGGTTATGTATCATTTACAAATTTTCCGATTGTCACATTCTGAAATCTATCAACCAGAATGTTTTTTAATTTTGTTAGATGACAAAATGCACATTCAGGCATTTATTAAAGGCTGAACAATAAAGAAATATTAATATTGTGATTTTTTTTTACAAATTTTAAGATTAAACAATATTTTGAATTTAATTAGGTGATCCGTGACCACAATTAAGAAAAGTTTTTTGTTTTGTCATCTTGGTAATGAAAGCATTAATTAATTCTGCCAAAACTGCAAAATAGCTATAATAGCATTAAAAATATAAGAATTTTTCAAGAAGTAGTGAATTAATGTTCTACTATTTTTCACAATATGCATTTTCATTTTTTAAAACTAAGAATTCTAAAAATTAGTTTTCATTTGATTATTGAATTTCAGAGCTTTTGTGGCAGTAATTTATTCTCATACTATGATAACTATTGTGATAAATAGAACATAAAATTAGTTTTTTATTTTAAATTCTAATCACAAGTGAATTTGACATCATATTGATGTCATGATTTCAAATAATTTTTCTAAAGTGTTCTACAGAATGACTGGGATTGTGCATCATTCATGTTTTACAAATTAACAAAAAATACAACAATTAACCACATAATGTGACACTATTTCAGAACTTAAAAATAAAAGGCAAAATTTTATTATGTAGAAATAATGCATTATGAAATTGATTAGATTTGTTTGCAAAATACCTTTTGCATTTTTCTTGATAGTAAGTAACAATGACATTTTTTTTTAGATCATCATTCTGCATTCGTGCTATATATAATCTCAAGTTAGTATTTGGAAAGAAGAGTTGAAGGAATGAGTCACACAATTTTACATTTTTTGGGAGTCTACAACCAGAAATGAATTACATTTATACAAACGAAAAGAATAGTTTATTTCTTCTGTGCGGAGAACAGATATGCAGCTAGTACAGAACACAGAGAAAAGAAAAATCAGAAACAAACGAAATGGTGCCTTTCAGAAGAAGTGAAATAAAATCAAAGAGCAAAATGAATAGAAAATTATTAAAAATAAAAGGGGACAGTGAAATATTAAAAAACAAAAAATTATAAATGCAAAACCCTCACGAACACAGGTAAAGCACAGCTGAATCTCGGTTATACCGACATTCTTGAGACTACAAAAAAGTGTCATCAGAAGCAGTGTCATAATAACCAAAGCAGTAAATGTACAAAATTAGAACTTTGAAAAAACTGCCATGATAGCCATGGTGACATGTAAACTAAGTGTCAGGATAATGATGTTCAACCATATTTTAATTACTCTATTTAGGTTCACATGGGTTTGGTTTATACTTTCCTCCTGAAAAGATTAGAACCTATAAATATGAAGTATAGTAGGGGGACAGATTAAATCAAAATTTGGTCAATAGATCAATTTTCTTTTTAAAAATTAAAGTACCTGGGTACTGAGCCATGCTCAGAATCTGAAAATTCCTTAAGTGTAAAATAATGGGTACATAAATGCCTTGATGCATATCAATAATCTTCTGATTACCAAATATTTAAATTGCTGTTGGATCACTTACTCACACTCAGAGAAGCTTTGGTCAGCATTCAATGTTAAAATGGCATATACTTTGTTTTGAAGAGGGATGCTACATATTCGATGGTTGGTGCCATCAGGGTTGAGCAAAAAGTATTTTAACATAAAGTGCCTCCTTTCCTTTTGTCGCAGAGAGTGCATCAGCGAAAATCTTGGCTGACACAATTGGGACTATTCATACAATTACTAACAGAATCTTGATTATCTCAGAAATATATCTGTCCATACTGAGGACGTTCAAATTCAGCATCTGGCCTCACCATTGCACAGTGTTTATGCCACTGAAACTGGTAGACAGCCGAAGTGTGAAAGGCACAGGTTTGGGTCCCATTGCGCGACTGTCAATCTAACGTCCTGGAGTTTTGGTAGGTTTTCTCCAGACGTAACGTGAATACATGTTAAAAACCCTTAAAAAGTCCTCCTACCAAGGCACCCCCAATCCTTGGCAGATCACCCTAGTGTAGCGTTGCCATAATCACACAAATTGAGTATTAGGATATTGAGTTGGCTGAACTGTCAAATGAATGAGTTTATTAAAAAATTCATCAAGTCTGTTATAGGCTGTTCGCAACATAGCTGTACACACTGCAATCGTTAACTGTTTCACTCATCATATACTGTGAACTAAGTCACTGCAAAGTTGTGTTCAAATTTCAAATTCCTTTATGAAATTCTTTGGAATGTGGATGGCATCAAAGGAACAACTGCACCAATTCAATAGGAAATTCAGGATGTCCTACACTAATCTTACCATGTAAACAACAATCCCCAAATAATTTCTGTTAATTTGAGTTTTTATTCTTTCTTCAGGAAAATGCAAAGCTCCATGGTGAATGCAAGCCATGTTAAGACGTTGGAAACTATGATAATGAGTATCCACATTTGTGGCAGCTTTGAAGATGCATAGACTGTTTACCCAAGTTACTGGTCAGCGACTAGCTATTCTATGTCGTTTTCCTTCCAAATGCTCTCTCTCAACTCTTGTGTCTGAGATGCGCATTCACTCATTTGAACCAAGCACTGTGGCTGGTGATCATGTTTCCACAGCTCGTTTTAGAGCTACACTTTCATGCATGTTCGTCTTTGTCGTGTTATACATCTGTGATAATTCTTTATTTAAAAATAAAATACTTTTTTTTTCTAATTCAAAGAAAATACATCTTACAAAAATAAATTCTATAAATGCAAATTCAATCTTTTTACATAAATATAGATGCAATAAAAGTATAATCTTATATAAACATGCTTTAAACATAATTTTCTTTTTTAAACTCACACTTAAGAAAAGAAAAAGTGTAAGACAATTTAAATTATTAGTACAAAAGCACACTTCAAAATTATGAAACCAAACACAGAATAGATCAAAAATATTCTTTTACAATAACTTTAAGAACTACTAAACGCTAACAATAATAGAACAAGAAAATGGACTGAAAAAAATGAACTTCTAACCTCGAATAAATCAAAAATACATCGTATTCTACTATATAGTTACGCTGATCCCTGACTCTGTCACAATTCCAGTTCAACCACTCAAAAACAAAACTTTTATCATCATAAATCCAAACAGATTAAAGAGTTATAGTCTAATAATGTAAACTTTACACCGTTTAAAGTTGGTGCAATCGGCCTGAAAATTTGTCATGGTTATCAGGCTTTGAAGGGAAAATTACGATTCCCATATAAATCCCAATTTTACAGCCCATGATTTTGCTAGCATCATGAAGTTAGGCCCATGAGTTCGCTAACATCTTAAAGCCCACAACTTTTCAAATGTTGTCCATATGATGAAAAAATAAATGAGTTGAAATCATCAACTGCAGTGATTATAAACTAAGGAAAACAAAACTGATGGCTGATCACCTGCAAAATTAACTTGAATTTCGGTTGCAAGCAAAATTTAGGAATTGATCATATCATTATAAATTTTTTCATCAGAGTTTCAAAGATCATTTCATTATAAATGGTTGTCACATAAAAAAAAATCATCAGGGTAATTTCATTTAAATATTTACAGTCAACTTAGTGCCGTAATAAAAAACTTGAAATTTTCATGTTGAGTCACAGGATCTTTTTTCTTTTTGTGTATCATGGCAAAAGGTGTAATTTTCATTGAAATTATTCAGTTTAGCTGAAGCTTTCATGTATTTTTTTAATTTGCATCGCATGGTTCAATAAAATACATAAAAAATATTTACAATATAGTTTTAGTATCTATGTGGGAACACATTTAGTTTTATGTTAGTTACAAAAGGGTGAAGCAATAAATGCAGGCAATTTTTGAGAGAAGATTTACGAATAGTTTTATATTAATAACTGTAAATGTAGATATTTCGCCTATCTGGGGTCAAATAGATGATTTAGGCGATCTTATTGCGTCAAGCAAGACACAATATCAAAACAAAACATTTATTGTTACACACTTAAACACTTAAGAACAAAATCAACAGGAAGGCTTCGCGGTGCTCGCGATCTAGAATCTATTACATTAAAACAGACAGTAAAAGAAAAGAAAAAGCGACCTCTATCGGTGAGCCAAAAGATGGGAGAGCAAATATTTCACAATAACTATAAATTAAGAATAATTAAATTACGCATATTCCCACAAGGTGCTGATTGCCAGGATGACACTTTTAAATAAAAATAAATTTTTATTCTAAAAAACTAATGTAGCTGAAAGGTGTAATATATAGTTATTAAAATATTATTTGTCTGTGTACTTGATATCAAGTTCCATTTATTTTGTTTCATTGCAAAATTAATTTTTACTATTATATATCGATGATATCTATTTTTAATCTGTGCCAAAGTTATTAGAGCATTCCTTTTACGAAGATCGCATCAACTGTGTTTCCCAAGCGATCAGTAGATGACGCTACCGTCCAAAGTGAGAATTTTACATTTTGAGCAGTTCAGAGTGTCTTTTCAGTCACATGATCAAGTACAACCATTTTCTGGGCCAAAAAAACCTCCCAGTATGAAATTTTAAAAAAATCCTTAGAGCCGTTTTCGAGATCGCTCGGACTAACATCCCGCATTTAATAACATAGGGATGAAAGTCTTAAATTCTGAATATTTTGGCATCCCCTTTTTTAATCATACGCTAATGATATCATGAGATATTGTAAAATTTGTTCATACACTAAATGCAATTCCATAATCAAACAAACTCCTTAAATGGACTTTTTCTCTATGTTCATATTTTCTTTATTTTCATGTTTTAAAAATGCTTAAGCTTTTTATGTATTTGAGATAAAGATTAAAAATTTTTTGTACATATTTTCTATTGTATATCTGATAAATCTGCGCATAGAATTAGCCTTCAGTTTTTTCTTCTTTTTTTTTTTAATTTCAGAAATTATATGAATGTTATTTTTTATTGTTTTACTCTATATACTATATCAGTAGAAAAATTATATTAGGCGTTATATTAGATGTATTTAAAATTCCATGCTCAGCCTAATGTAATATATATTTGAAAATCTTTTTTTTTTTTTTTAAATCGGACAAAAAAAATCTTTATTTTTAAAAATGTAGTAGACATTTAAAAAAAATAATTTTTTTAAATTTTACTTAAATGTGCACTTTAAAATGATTTATTATATTGGCTCTCTGTTTAACGATGATCTCTATTTAAAGACAATATTTCACAGTCCCATACCCCACGACACGAAAATTTCTATTCAAAGACAATGCTGTTTCTGTTTAACAATATGATTTTCTTTTTACATGATGAACTTTTTTTTTCCCCATCTGTATCAGGGGAACCTTCTGTAGAGGTACAAATTTGTTTTTAATAACAGACCAGAACATTCCTTGATGTTTGCAATGTGCCAATCATAGATTTGTTGCTGTGGGATAAATGGAGAATTACTGTTTATCGGAAGATAGAATATTTAAGGTACTATAGTAACTCGAATTCCAGTATGAATACAAGGTGATCAGAGCAAAATATCATAAAAACAAAAGCAGCTTTACTACACGAAAAGGTGAAAATTATTGAAGAGTGAGAAAAAAGTGTCTGAATGTCAAAAGTTCAATTTGCAAGACAACTGCAGCTACTTGAATCCACTCCCAAAAGTATTTTAGCAAGCAAAGAGAAAATTCTTGAAGCAGCACAAAAATCAGGTTCGGGATCCAAATCCAAATGGCAGAACATTCAATGTGACTGATCAGAAGAGTTTGATAGAGCTATTTTTTAAAAATAAAATAACAAATAATAAAGTTTTTTTAAATAAAATAATAGTAAAAATATTAAAAATGACATTTTTAAACACTCTTATATTTTAAGAAATATGAAAGTCCTACGCCTGTAATGTGTCAAAGAAATTGATATTCATTTACATCTGTTTTAAGACCATTGCCCACACCCAGCGATTGCTGCGGCTACAATGTATTTGAATGGGGATATTTGGCTGCGTCTTATGCCGGGCGACACATGGGCTGTCCTCTACCGAACAATAGATGGGGTGTGAAACCGAAATATTATCCACTGTCCCCAATTACCTTTTGTCCAAAGTATCTCCCTCTTTCTCTGTGGTACAAAAAATTTATTGCTTACAAGTGATAATTGGCCGTGGCGAGAGGCTCCCTCTCAATGTGGAAAGCGGCCTTAAGGGCAATCTCTATTTAAGAACGATTTTTCACGGTTCCTTGAAAGACGTTAAGCAGAGAACCAACTGTGTTTCAAAATGTACTTTAAGTTGAATATTGAAATGCATTCAGTTCATCATTTGTACATTATTATTTTAAATGGAAAAAAAAAAAAATATTGAAATAGTAAACTGTCCACTTAACAAATTTTAATTTTAAATAAATTTTTTAACAAATTTAACTGTTAAGTAGATACTTTATATTGTAAAAGCAAGATTTAATAGAATAAGAAAGAAAAATCAGAAACTTTTAAAAGTTATTATATAAAAAATACTATTACATTGATTCACAATGTACAATATAGTAATAATTAGTATTCACAAACTTACATTTTTAATTATTTGAAAAGTTAATAAAGCATTGTCAATGTGATTAAAAAATTACCTTACAGGATCAGTAAGAGTATTTCTCTTGTTAGCAGGAGGACTGCAGAATATCACAAATAAAAGTGTTTTTAAAGAATTCAGTTGATTTGCAAGGTATAAACTGATTTTATACATCCAAGATAAATCATAATTTTTATTACAGTAAATAACAGCTCCTGTAAAGAGAATAAGAAATTTGTGATGAAATATAGTGTGCAAAATTAACTGCTTAAAAACATTATTTCAAAAACCAAAAATTATTTCTTCATAAAATGATTAAAATTGTTAAGAAATTACAGCACAATATTCTAAAACTTTTTAAACTATAACAGAAAATTAAAATAACAAATGATAATGAAAAAGAAAAAAATTTAAATTACTTTACCATAATGACAATACAGTTATTCAAATGTCCCTGTACTTTAAAAGATTTGCCCATTTCCAATATAAAAAGAATCATCAAAATCAATCCATGTGAAAAAAAATTTATGCTGAACATGCATAAAAAGTCAGTTAAAAACACACACTAATTAATATTTCCACTGAATAATAATAGGATTTGGCAATTTCTCATCCAATAAAGATATCATCAAACTTTGTTAAGTTTTAGGAACTTATTTTTTGGCACCAAAATGAGGCCAAAACAATTTGGCAAAACTGGATGATAAATCACCAATAGTGACCAACCTTACAAAATTAATATGTGACCTTCCCAGAGCTATGTCCTTATCAATTAAAACAGAATTATGGAAATCGGTCCATGTGGTAAAAAATTTTCACTGTACATACATAATATATAATAAAATAACCTTTGACAATTTAATCTAATTTAATTTAACGTCATCTGGAAAACCATCTTTAATTTCTATGAAACAGAGTACTTTCATTGTAAAGTTTGTTTCTTGGCCAGACAAATATTACTTTCAGAGAAAATTTTTGAGTGCACTTAAGAATCAAATGTGCAAATTAAGCTGTAATGACAAGCATCTACAGTTTGTGGTTACCCAATCTAAAATTCTCGGGCTAAGTAAATGACATCACTTCAGTGAACCAATTATCTGTCTTGACCCTCCTCTTGTGCCCTAGCAACAAGTTTAGGAACCAGGAGGTATGTATGTCAGGAGTGAGAAAATTGCGAGGACTTTCGCTATAGTGACTCTCTGGAAAATATACAAACAGGCATTGGTAGGTTGCTGGTCCTTTTCCAACAAAGTATGAAAAATAAAAAAGATCCAGATTAACCTCAACCAGCTTTGACTGCAATTCTTTTGGAGAGAGGCGAAGTCATTAACAAGAGAGTGGCGAACTTCCTTACAGAAAGCTGCACAGGATGGTTAGAGTGCGTAGTGAAACCTGTCTTTCCTCTGCTTTCTGGAAAGACCAGATGGACAGTGCATTTATGGTTCCTGCAGGTGAGGCAGAATGCCTAAGAGTTCTACCGCTTCAGCTACTGGTAGGACCAGCGACCCTCTCTCTCTAAAAGTACAGTGCCTTTCTCCTGATCACTGATGTCTATCAGTCCAGTCAGCCGTGCTAGTTTGACATATTTGCTAATGTCGAAGCACCTTTCTCCTGCTCACTGATGTCTACCAGTCCGGGCCGCTCCAAGCCCAGACGACGTCCTGGAATCGTCTGATATCCGGCAGCCAGCGATTGAGCCGTTATAGCTACGAATGTGATAGTGTGCCCGCTGCACTGTCTGGCAACGTCACTCCATTCTGCTCTAAGTGCTGATGACCTCCGGGGATGTTCCGATCGCCAACAATCAACCCAATATAGCTACGAATGTCAGATGAATGTGCTAGTGTGCATGCTGCTGTGAAGCTGGTGATCCTCCTGTCCACAATGGATATGCGAACGGGTTTTTAGGCCTAATTAGTTTCTGCGCCCAAGCATCGTTGCTGAGCCGAGTGGTGCAACTCTGTCATGAAGTGTGTGTGCTTGTGTTTTGTGCTGACCAAAGTGAAAAGGAATTTTAACTCTGCAATAGTCAGCAAAAATTACGAGAAAAGCAATGTGTATATATATATATATATATTTTTTTTTTTCCCTCGCAGACTGTGATGAGAAACTGAAGAGCTGCGAGAAATGAATCGGTGCTGTTTTCATTTATTTGCAGTGATTGAGCATTGCATCATTTTTATATTTTGCAGGCATAAATACTTGAAAGGTGTTTTAAAATATTTTATGAAAATTAGCGTGTGATGTTCCATTATTTATTTATAGGAGAAGTAAGTGTTTTTCGTTCTAGTACTCTGAATTTTTATTCTTGGATACACATACTATGATATTATTTTGAAAATTTATAGGACAATTGGGAGAACAAATTATTTAAAAATGTGATTATTTTGTTAGTATTAAATTGTTTGAGTATTATCGTTTTCCTAGAAACAACAGCAATAATAATAATAATAGAAAGTTCTTGTTATAATATATAGTAAATGGTGAATTTTTTTTTCTCTTTTTGGTGAATTAAGAGTCAAATAATTAAAATTTGCATTTTGTTGCATAAAAAGCAGTTAACTAGAACATGAAATAGGGAGTTTTGAGTGTACCCATTGTTAAACATACGATTGTCTTGAATTTTCGAGAAATACTGGCACTATTGCTTAGTTGACTAGTTTTGGAATCATTTTTGCACCAAATTTGCCAATGCCTTTTTTGCCAAAAAAACCACCAAGCTTGGCAACATTTGGCATGTTTTTATTAATGGGTCCTGTAATGTTTGCTTCCCTGCAGTAGTATTATGAAATAGGATTATGCATTATGCATTACTCAATTGCATTTCTATTAAGTAATCAAAGTTTGGAAGCATGTTGCTTTGTCCTGTCCATTGTTCATCTCGGAAACTTCTTCTTTGCCATTTGGATAATGATGATGTTGAAGTCAGACCCTCCTAGGAAGTTGCCCTCATCAAAGTTTGCAATTGATTGAGATTTCTCTAGAGATGAAATCTCTGGAATGTTCTTGCATCGCTGGCGTACAGTATAAATGAGTAGGATCACAACAGAGTTCAGAGCAGTTCAATTAGCTGTTGCGAGCAGATGTTGATATTGCTGAGAGCATAAGGCTCAGATTGTGTGCTTTTGTAAGAGATATATCGCTTGTTTTGAGAAGCTTATTTTTTAGAGCAGTTTGTGCTTTCTTCATTGTTGAATCCTGAGGAACTGCTGATAATTTTCCTTGAGAATTTCCACTGACTTTTAGCCAATTGAAAAATTTTTATTGCATGCAAAATACAGCATCTGAGAAAGCTTCTATGTTAAGCTGGCTGTTATAAAACGTATTATTGCTTATTTATCACTGTGATTTGTATATAGCAGATTGTTCATCTAATTTCTTATAAAATTTGTGTTTCATCCTGTCAACTGGAATGTTTACTCGAACTTTCCATCTACACTGTACTTAGAATTATGAATCCAGAAACTAAGCAGAATTTCCTGCAATAATAGTTTTGAATGTACTTTCAGAATTACTGTGATTAGATATGAATATTTTTTTATGTATCAGTATGTTCTCTAACAGAAAGCAAACAGAGGCTGAGGAGTGTTGGCTACAGACTCTATGTATGAGGAGTATTTTGCTATGATGCATATTGCACTGAACTTTGGCGAGGTTGAAGCACAATACAACTGATAAGCCTTTATTCACATATTACTGAAAGCTGTTTATTTTTACGAATTTCAATATCTATTTTGGGAATTTTAACATCTGTTTTTGTGAATTTTCATACCAGTTTTTGTAAAAGTCACTTTTTTTCCTTAAAATAATTTACAAAACAAACTAAAATGTATGGTAAACTGTCAATGCAGGGTTGTTTTAATTGATTGTATGTCTTTTTAATATGATAATTTTGTGATGGGGACCTGCATCTGCTGTTATATATTTTTTCTGCAGGGTATCCAGCCTTAATGTGACCCAATAGCTAATTCCCGAACCGTTCGGTTTAGATTTGTACTTCCAATTTGAAAAATGTTTTAAAAGAGGTAAAGAATGTTTTTACGTGCTTTTCGAACCAAAAAAACCATTTAGAAAAAAATTACAAAAATTAAATTTTTGTACGGTCCCTAGGTCCTATCACTTATATTTAGGAAAAGATGCAGTACACAAAAACAAAGTAAACACAAAAAGTTTCATTTTATTATGATAAAAACTGACCGAGTTATGGAACTTTCAAAATCATACATTTCATCCATTTTCTCGGCCGTTTTCAAGAAGCTAGTAAGGGACCGTCTTGAAAATGGCCGAGAAAATGGATGAAATGTATGATTTTCAAAGTTCCATAACTCGGACAGTTTTTATCGTAATAAAATGAAACTTTTTGTGTTTACTTTGTTTTTGTGTACTGCATCTTTTCCTAAATATAAGTGATAGGACCTAGGGACCGTACAAAAATTTAATTTTTGTAATTTTTTTCTAAATGGGTTTTTTGGTTGGAAAAGCACGTAAAAACATTCTTTACCTTTTATAAAACATTTTTCAAATTGGAAGTGCATATCTAAACCGAACGGTTCGGGAATTAGCTATTGGGTCACATTAAGGCTGGACACCCTGTATATATACATATATATATATATAAACTCGGCTGTTCAAGCCTTGTCAGGTGGAGACCCCCTGAACCCCCTAATTTTTTAGTTTCATTATTGCCATATTAAAATGATATTAATTGACTATGTCATTTTACCTCTCATCTTTCGTGTATTTCGCCTGGTAACCCTAGGTTGAAATTTTTATGATTGTAACCTATTTATAGAAAAATACATGTGATGCATATTCTGCAGCTTACGAAATATTGTATCAATAAATTAAAGCTGTTGTGAACTAATAGTATTTAAATATATGTAAAAAATACGTGTGATTCATATTCTACAGCTTACGAAATATTGTAACAATAGATTAAAGCTGTTGTGAACTAATAGTATTTTAATATATGTAAAATTATGACGCATACTTTTATGTCGCATTTTTGGGACGATTTTCAATAAAGGGGGTGAGAGATAAAATGACATAGTCATTAATAAGTAAGACTGTACTATAACACATGTGTATGCATGCAAGCATGTCTCACTTTCACATTTTGCCCACCCTTGCAAAAAATCCTGGCAGCACCCATGGAATTACTACATATAAATTAGCATTATTAAATATACATATAGGCTTACCTAAAAATATCACAGTGGAGATAAAGATACTACCAGCAGTATAAGCTCCTATAACCCAAATTTTTGTGGATAAAAATATAATTAATCCACAGACTAGAGACAACAACATTAAGATAAGAAAGACTAGTTGATTGAATTCAAACATAGGCTCTAACCACTGAATGGCAAAGCTCTTCATTTCATCTGTAAAGGAAGAAGAAGAAGAAGAAAAAAAAAAACAATGAAAGAAATCAGTTACATATAAATTTAAATTAAGTATAGCTATAGACAAACAACAAATGCAATAAACCTTGAACTACAAAATTTCTGAAAGTTATAGTGTAAAATCTACTATCCAAATTGCATTTTCACAATAAATTACACAAAATCTGGTTAACTTGTTACATATTCATTATTTTTACAATTTCATTTACCCAATCTTTAATTTACAGAGCAGATTGGTTTAGTAAAAATTCCATGAATGAATTGACATAAAGCAGTTCAAATTTATATTTTATGTAAAATGTTTAAACTCAAGGGAAAGGAATTTCATGTTTCTTCAATTAGAGCACATACTCTTTTTATGTTATTTGACTGTAACATTAAAAGAAAAAGTATTACATTTTTCACTGATTGGATTGTGTCAAATTGAAATTTAACAGTAGGGCAAATTGAAGTTGATTAATAAACAAATTTTTTTTCAAAGAACAGTATATCAGCTAAGGCATACTAATAGAAATGCTGTGTAACGGCACAAATTTGGTTATTCAAGACAACTGTACACAATCACCTTTCTTTCTGATTATTGTCTTCACTCACTCACAATATAAATATACATAAGTAGTTTTTATTTAATGCCTAATATAAAATATATGCTTATTTAATGCCTGATATAAAATATAAGTAATTAAGTGTCACTGAAAAATTTTGCAAAATGAGCTAAAAATTACATGCACCAATGGACATCTTTTTGAACATAAAATATAAAATGGACACATTTTATTACAATTTAATAATTGCACAAGTAAAAGGTATTAAAATAGCAAACCAGACCCAGCGAATGCAAATTACTGTTTTTAGTGAGAAAATGAAAAGGATAAAATTTTAGTTTGATTTCAAATTTTCCATCCACAAAATGCAAACACATTGAAAAATTGCTGAAAATTATATAACGGAATACTGTTATTTAAATTTGAACAATTTTTCAGCCCCCTTAATTTTGCACTGAAGATTATAAATCATTCTTCACTAAAACTGATCAAGAATTTTAACTTCTACTGGTGCAAATATTACAGTTTAATTAATTAGATGTATTCCAATACTTTTTCTCAAGCTATATATTTATAGACCAAAATATATAATAATTAATGAAACAGTTGTAACATCTATTTATATAGTACATTAAGATTTTTATATTATGTGCTATATTCTGTGCTATTAAGATTTTTTTGTACTGTAAACATTTTTTAAAAATGAAATAAAAAGATAAATGTACACATCAATTACTCTAAATTTATGCTGGATATTACAGATGGATATTTGCCTTAATATCCTATAACCGTTACAAGCAAGATTCACAGTTCATAGTTCAGCAAATTAAATTTACAAAAGCTTACTTTCTAACTTGTTCAGCAGGAAAGATTTGCCACTTCCCCATTTTGCATATAGCCCTACAGATATAGGCATGGATAATGATGGTTCACTCAAAATATCGGCAAGAGCACTACTGTATAAATCATAACCTAAACGGTTTTCACTGTCTTCATTGGTATTAAGTCGCCCTGAAAACATAATTTAAAAGGCAAATTAACAGAACATTATCCTCAAACCAAAAGTGCATAAATGAAAGTGAACTGAGACATTAAAACTAAATAAAAGGAGAGGCTTAATTGTTTTACAAAATTTGGAACTTTGTAAAAGAATTAGTTAGGATGCTAGTAAAAAAAAATTTTTTTTAATTGAAATAATCTAAATAGCTTATTCAAAAATCTCATAACTAAATAAGCATTTTCAGTATACAAACACAAAAAAGTGTAGTAACTATCTCATAAAGGAACATACTAGCACAAATATTATTATGAACTTCATGCAATATAATAACTTATTACTTTGACAAAATTTTAACTACAGTATAATTGCAATAAGAAAACTTTTACTTACTGGCACCGAAAATTTGTGCTAAAATACTTTTTTGGTGATTTGTGTCAATATTGTATGGGGTTTCTCCAGCTCGATTAGGGCGATATAACAGCTGACTGTTTTTTGGATTTCTCAGAAGGATTTCCACAATAGCCTTACTCCTTGCTCTCATAGCAATATGCAATGCAGTATCACCTTTCTGTTTAAAAAAGAAAATATGAATGATAATTCATACAAATTGCAAATCATTAAGAAATCCGTTCTAATTTTTTATGATCATGGTTTAAATTAATTGCTATAAAAAAATTCTTTACTTTGCAGGCCACAGCTAAATTAATGTGGACCGAATTATCATAATTTTATGAAATTATTGAATTTAAAAACATGAGTACAATTTAAATCATTAAAGTAATTTATTAAAATATTATTTTTATTATACTTATTTTATCAATCTCTCAAAGTAAACAGCCATTCAAAATCAAATTAAAGTACAATTATTACTAATAGATGGATAAATTTGAAACTTTTTACATCTAGCAAGATTTTCTTCCCCAGAAAATGTCAAGGTCCAATATAATAATCCCTTTTATATAAGAGTTACAAATTTAAATAACTTTCATTAGAGTTTAGTGTTTGCATTTTCTAAATCAAAGAAAGCAAACTAGTAGGCATCAAATGTTAATACTTTCTATTCTCATGAATTCCACAACATATTTCTAACATGCTTGAAATTTAAAATATTTTGTCAGTTTGAATTATAGTTATCATATAGACATGTTAACAAAAGTAAAAGTTCATGATTACTTTTTTAATAGATGCCAATACTCACAAGGTTTAGATATAAATCATAATACAGTACCTGCTCCTTAATAAAATCATATTTCTTCCCAACTAAATTGATTTTAATAAGCGGCTGATTTTTATATGTAGTGAATATTCTCCGACTCTACAGAAGGGTTGCTAAGTCCCAAACTCTGAGATAAATTAGAAAATAACACGATTAGTGGAATTAAATAATTTTTTATTGATTAGTTAATTTTTCATTTAAAATTAATAAAATAATAAACACATACTATTATTATATATAAAATGAATTTACTTACATTGTATTACACAATGGGTTTTCTAAAAAACTGATCAATAGTTGATTGTTTTGATGGAAAAATTAATCGTTCAATATTTCTCTCTAAAGAGTAATACTGTGAGTGGGTAGGGTCAGAACTTTATCGCATGGGCAAATCGGGACTTTGCCCAGGGCCCCCAATTTCAAATGTTATTCTGAAACAGTCTTTTTTTATATAAAAATTTTATGGAAAAAAAAATCATAGATGGGAGCCCCTCAAATTCATCAATGCCCAGGGCCCTTGTTTGTCATAATCGGGCCCTGAGTAGGGTCGCTATCTACACAAATTGCTAGGACAAATGGTGAGTACACATTTATGGTTGCAACTGTGGTTGCAATACTGCTGATGTGAATGTTTCAGCAGAGCAAGATAATGGGTCATTGTGTGTGTTTTTACAGAACACCCATGATTTTTCCTAGAATTTTTATTTTCAAGGTTCACAGGTGGTTTCAATTTTTGAGTTTATTAAGCGACAATGCTAATTTTATAAGGTTTCGGCTTCATTACACATTTTTATTGATTTGAATCTGGTCATGGCTATTTGATCAGATTATGTGGCTGATTTTATTAAGTGGCGGGTACTGTATTCTGGAAAAAAAAAAAAAAAAGAATTATGGTTATAAAAATTGTGCAGACCCTGATTATCGCATGGGAACTTGGGGCTCATGGTCTGTGTGCACATGCAAAAATAGGCCAAAAAATTCAGTTTAAAACAAAGTGTAAGGACACAAAAAATTGAATTTTCTACTTATAGGGGCACAAAATTCCAAAAGTTTCCTGGGCACAAAAATGTTATAGTCAGGCCCTGCTGAAGTTTGTGTTAATAGTGATTTAACTAGAAAAAATCTCATTTAAAAGAGAAAAAGTACAAAAAGTAATTTTTTAAAGACAACTTACAGGTTACATGCAGGATAATATGTGAAACAGGTGAACATATGTCTCATTTACAAGAAACTTTTGAGTATACATTACCTTATCAGCTGCAGACACACGGCATTTTTTATCAACCAACATCTGAACTGTTTCAGCATTTCGATTTCTTGTTGCCTTTAACAAAGGGGTATCACCATCCTAAGACAAATATAATATAGTATTAAAAACATTTATATAATTACAGATTATTGATAAACTAAAACTGTAATAAGTTTTAAATGCTATGACAACACCATCAAATGAAAGATTTTGAGCTTTTTGAGTTTTTGTTAAACGAAACTTCACAATTTTAAAGCTTGTCAAGGGATAAAAAAAAAAAAAAAACATTCTGGCCTTATAATATTGAAGAGATCACCAAAAAAGTATTTCATCAAAGGAGCCAGTAAGAAAAGATTTTTAAGTTACTTTAGGTACTTTTCTAAAGGGGGAGCTTGCAGGCTGGAACTGCTTTAAAAATTGAGTTTTTGTAAATAAAATGTTTAAAGTGTGTTTTGTTTATTGAATTTTGAAGTAATGAAAAAATAAAAATACTATCTGGCAATAATACAAACCCCACCTAAACAAATATTTGATTTTATGTTCATACATCTATTTATACCCTAACACTTAACCTCAATATTGTTGCAAAAAAATTAAAATGCCCTATACTAATGATATTTTAGGAAATGATAGAAATGTAGTAAAAACATTTATCAAACAATTATCATTTGCCTTGATATTTTTAATTGGAACTTAATACCAAAGAAGTAATATTTACATATATACTTAGATTAAAATGTGTAACTGGAAACTATATGAAACTAAATTTTAACATTTCCATGAAAGAGAACAGAAATATTGGAACGAACAGGTTAAAAATGCTTTAAGTTCATAATTTTATGGAATAGGTTAAGCTCAAGTTTTATTTTCAACTGAATGAACTTGGATTTGTGGAAGGTTAGATTTAATAAGAAATTTGTAAAATTAAAATGCAAGGAAATTTTTTTATGAGCATGATTTAAAGTAGATAATTATTAAGTGTACATACATTAAAACAAATATAGGTTAATTTTAGACATAAAATAACTCATATTCAAATAGTTTAAAACTTTATACCTTTGTTGCTATTTCACAATTTGCATTGGCACTAAGAATCAATCGGACAATGTCAGGATAACCTTTCTCAGTAGCCCAATATAATGCAGTCTTATTATCCTAGTAAATATCATTTCAACAGTATTAATTGAACTTAATATAAAATATACAGAGTTACATTTCATTGAAAAGATTAAGCAATAATTAAAAAAAGCATGTTCATGAGTAAAACAAAATTAGTACGTTGCTAATAAATTATAAAGATATTTTTCTTTAAACTGCAGCCCAGTCCAAAACTTGACAATTTTTCCCATGAAGCAGAGAATGTATAAGGCTATAAATCTCTTTTCTGAAACCTGCTGTATCCTTTCAGGACTATGTTAGGAGCATTGTGTTAAGGCTATAGAGAGGCATATTTGCTTTTTATTTATAATTGTACAGTTTGTGTTTTGCAGTGCTTTGGTGTATGTAATGAATAAATTCCAAAGTTTGAAAGCTTGTCAAGAGTGGAAATATTCTGGCCTATTACAATATTGACACAAATCACCAGAAAAGTACTTTTGCACAAATTTTTGCTAATCACAAGAAAAGATTTTTAAAAGTTACTCGCCTTTTTTATTTACTTATGTATATTTTTGCTTAAGGTATGTAGAAAAAGGGGGAACAGGGATTGGAACTTCCCTTGAAAAATTGGATTTGGAAAAAAAGCATCTGTGTATTTTTGAATGTAATGAAGAAAATTCCATTTAATTTTTGCAAAAAAGAAAAATTTCACAGGAAACTAGTCATGTTCTTTTCAGAATGCATAAAATTCAACAATCATATTTTTTGGAAAGTGACATGTATGTCATGAAAAACTGTTGATTGTAAAGAGTGCTGTTGTAGATTCAAATTATTATTTATGTGAAATATGTCAATTTGAAACGAATTTGGATGTGTTAGTTTAGTGTTTTACAGAAAATTTAATGTTGCCGTATTTTACAGAAAGTTTGATGATACATTGTTTCATAAGGCTAAAGTGTTTTAAAGAAATTGGGTAAAGATTTTATTATTACTTCTTCCAGTTATTTTTTAGACTGTTTGGAGGGGATGGGGCTTGGTTAGAAAACTTTTTAAGGGATTCTAGCATGTATTTAGATTCTATCTGGAAAGGACTGACCAAAACTCCAGACTGTTAGATTGACAGACACACAGCAGACCCGAACATGGGAACTTCACAATTAAGTTGTTTACCATGTTCAGTGCTTTACTGACTCACCCATGGTCGAGCCTAATGTTGTGTTAAATGAACTCAAATGTTGAAAATGTGTTATTTGCTTTGAAGCTGTACAAAGTTGGTCTTTTAAAGTCATAGAAAATCTTCCTTTATGAAAATGAAGCATTTTTCTTTCATGTATTTCATACATTCAAGGTTTGAGCATTTAATAATAAAATTTATATTAAAATGAAATAAAGTAATTAAACCCATCAATATCACTGGGGAACAGCAATTTTGTTGTCTTAGAACTGTGACTTGTTTTTGAATCAGTTTTGACCCCTGAATCCAAAATTAACTGTAGTTTTTGTCTGTCACGTCAACTTTTTAAGATACTGGGTACCCCCAAAATGTGCATAAAAAGAAAAATAAAGGGAAAAGTTACCAAATATATAGTTACTACAAGTTAAATTATATTAATACACATAGAAAAACTTATTTACCAAGTGTTAAACATACATATTAAGGCAAAAAATTTTTGTTTGTAGCTTTTTCTGGAATGTTTAATCTGTGGACATTCTTGCTTTATGCTCCAAGAACAGTCAGCCATCATATGCACATCCCATCTTCCTTTATAGCGTGATTCCATGATCTTCAAATCTTGGTAAAATCGCTCACCCTGCTTATCACTGACTCCAACAAGATTTTTCGGGAAGTCAGCGAGATGGCTACGTAAAAAATACAACAATGCTCATGTTGCAACCAACCATTTTGAAGCTCTGCAAGAGCTGTTGGACAATTTCAGTGTAATTCTGTGCTCGTGTATTTCCAAGAAAGTCTTTGACAATGTTTTTGAATGCCAACCAAGCACTCTGTCATTGTTCAGAGGAAATGCTCATCTTTAAGAAGCTGGCGAATCCGTGGACCATCAAACACACCAGCTTTTATCTTTCAAATGACAGGTTAGGAAATGCCGAAACAGTCTCCTTCAATTGACAAAACTTTAACAAATTGCTTCGTGAGACCCAGTTTTATATGCAGAGGTGGAAATATTATGTTCTTTCTGTTGACAAGTGGCTGATGAAGAATGTTTGGATCACTAGGTTTCAGGTCATATCTTGGCGGCCATTTCGACTGCACCCAATGCTTCTCACGAGCTCTACTGTCCCACATGCACAAAAAACAGGGATACTTGGTATATCCACATTGCTGGCCATGGAGGAAGCAGACCATTTTAAGATCAACGCAGATGATCCATTAGTGCATTTGATATTGTAGCAAATCAACGACTCTGTCTTCATATTCCTCACACAAACATACTGAATGACCTATTCGGACTGCACCAAATAAATTTCCATTGTGGAGGAGTACACACTCTAAGCTCCGCTTTGAGCTATCGATGAGCTGAAATTCCCAACTCTTCCATTAAACCATGTATGTTATGGCAATATACAAACCCATCATCACTTCGAAAGTATTGCAGAAATGCACTTTCTTGTATCGGAAGTAGGATACTTTAGCTCCTTTTTCAAGCAATTTTTTTTCGTGCAATCTTGATGCTAACAGTTCTCACGCTTTTTTGGATAGCCCCAAATCCTTTAACTCATGCTGCTCAAATCCCTTATGAACGGGATCATCTTCAATTTCAAAATCTTCGTCATTGGGGTCACAGCAACAGTGTTTCTAGTGAACGAAGTTCGCTCTTGCGAATAGTGACGAGAAGGTAGGTGTAGAGAAAAAACTTGACGTGATCGAAGAAAACTAACAACAGTTTTGTAATCAGTATGCCCATTGGACTCTAAAACAGCTTAAAAATCGAACTCAACAGAAATTATGTTAAAAATTGTTCCCCAGTGTATTTTTAAAATTCAAATTTTTGCTAACTTTAATTGTTTCATTAAAATATACTCTTACATTAAAAAAGTCATAATTTTCATGCAGAATAAAATAAAATTTTATATATGTGTACATATAAAGAAACAGGCAAATACAAAACTAAAACTTTTTGTAATAATTATAAATAAGATTAAATTACATGAACTTACAGACCCGGGTAAATCAATATCAGCATATTTTCTTATAAGAGCATCCACAATTGAAAAATGCCCTGCTTTTGCTGCATGAATCAGATTTGTGTCTCCATTTCTATCAGGTAAGTTAATATAAGCTCCAGCATTCATGAGAGCTTTGGCGATTTCTGTGTAACCTTCTTTACAAGCTATTGACAATGCTGTGCATCCATCCTACAAATTGTGTAAAAAGTAACCAAAAGACAGATTTCAACACAGCATTACAATTCAGTCATACTGATTAATAATACTAACAAAGCTTTTTATAGCAATGAGGACTAAATAAAACTCTAATTATTAATAAGTTATAGTCTTGCATGGAAGTATTTCAATATTTAGTTAAAAACAGTTTAAAAGCCATTAAAATCCATTTAAAAATGTTAAAAACATTAAAAGCACAAAACACCAAGTGTTTTGTCGTTAAACGCTTTTGCCTGCACAGCCCGCAGCCTTCTTCAGAACTGGTGAGGATCTTCTTCACTCCAGCACATCACGCCAAGCTCCCTCTATCTGTGCATGCGTCATGTCGTTGACGGCATTGACGTTGAATATTTCTATCGCTTCACATTTTAAACTGTAGTTATGATTATTGTAATTGGCTATTTTTTTAACGTTATTGAAATCCATTTCTAAGTTTTCCTTTAAGGCTAAGCGAGATAAGGGCAGTACTATGTCTATTGAATTTAATATCGTTAATGTGTTCTTTGATTCTGTCTTTCATTTTTCTTTTTGTTACCCCTATGTAGTGGCCGGAAAGTTTAGTCTTGAAAAATAAAATTGATTTTATATACAACTGAGGTTTCTAATGGGTTTATTTTTTCTTTGTCGAAGTGGATTCTTTTAAAAATGTTGCTATTTGGTTTGATAGGAATTCTAATATTCTTTTGCGGGCAAGGTTAGAGAGTTTTTTGGCAATTCTCGACAGTAAGGAATATTATATGTGAAAGTTGGTTTTGTTTTTTGGGCGTTGTTAATAAAGTTTTTTTCTTTTGTTCTGTAACTAATTTGTCTATGATATTATTCGGGTAATTAGCATTTTGACATTGTTTTTTTATGAATTGTAATTCTTCATTGAAGAATTTCTTGTTGGAAGAAGTATCTAATGCTCTATTAATATAAGAATGGATTATAGAAATTTTATAATTATAGGGGGTTTTTGATGAGAATTTGACTATTTCATTATTATTAGTTGGTTTTCGAAAGATGATGGTTTCTATATTGCAGGGGATGGTTCTTATTATTTTAACGTCTAGAAAATTTAAGATGTTGTGTTGCTCTATTTCTATTGTAAATTGTATATTTTTATCAATATTATTTATTTCCTGAAGTATATTATCAAGGCTATTGTTTACCACTGTTCCAAAGACATCATCAACGTATCTAAACCAGTATTTTATATGTGGGTGGAATTTCTTTTTAATTATTGTTTCTAAATATTGTTTCTAAATATCTCATTTTTTAATACGCTACAATACCTGATATTAGAGATCCCGTAGGTATTCTCTTTTTCTGTCTATAGTATTTATTATTGAACTGAAAATAGGAATTGTTGAGAATTAAAGCAAGAGCATTTTTAAAAGTTAAGACTATATCTTTATTGAATTGGTTATCTATTTCTTTACTCAGTAAGAATTGGAAAATGAGATATTTAGAAACAATAATTAGAAAGAAATTCCACCCACATGTAAAATACTGGTTTAGATACGTTGATGATGTCTTTGCAATAGTGGAAAACAATAGCCATGTTAATACACTTCAGGAAATAAATAATATTGATAAAAATATACAATTTACAATGGAAATAGAGCAGCACAACATCTTAAATTTTCTAGACGTTAAAATAATAAGAACCCCCCCCCCTACAATATAGAAACCACCATCTTTCGAAAACCAACTTATAATAATGAAATAGTCAAATTCTCATCAAAAACTCTCAATAATTATAAAATTTCTATAATCCGTTCTTATTGGCTTTAGATACTTGTTCCAACAAGAAACTCCTCAATGAAGAATTACAATTCATAATAAAACAATGTCAAAATGCTAATTACCCGATTAATATCATAGACAAATTAGTTACAGAACAAAAGAAAAAAACATTATTAACAACGCCCAAAAAACAAAACCAATTTTTCACATATCCCATTCCTTACTGTCGAGGAATTGCCAAAAAACTCTCTAACCTTGCCCGCAAAAAGAATATTAGAATTCCTATCAAACCAAATAGCACCATTTTTAAAAGAATCCGCTCTGACAAAGAAAAAATAAACCCATCAGAAACCGCAGTTGTACATAAAATCAATTTTATTTTTCAAGTCTTTAAACTTTCCGGCCACTACATAGGGGTAATAGAAAGAAAAATTAAAGACAGAATCAAAGAACACATTAACGATATTAAATTCAATAGACATAATACTGCCCTTATCTCGCTTAGCCTTAAAGGAAAACTTAGAAATTGATTTCAATAACATTAAAAAAATAGCCAATTACAATAATCATAACTACATTTTAAAATGTGAAGCGATAGAAATATTAACGCAAGAGGGCGCTGTCAACGACATGACACATGCACAGATAGATGGAGCCTTGGTGTGATGTGCTGGAGCGAAGAAGATCCTCACCAGTTCTGAAGAAGACTGCGTGGTGTGCAGCCAAAAGTGCTTAATGACAAAACTCTTGGTGTGTTGTGCTTTTAATGTTTTTTAATTTTTAAATGGATTTTAATAGTTTTTTTTAACTGTTTTTAACTAAATACTCTAATTATTATTTATAGAAAAATACAAATAATGAGGAAATACTATACAGAGAGTATTTATTTACAAAATAATCATAAACAGTGAAGTACGTTTGACACAAAAATACTTAACAGAAATAATTGATTAACAAGATATAATACTGCAGTCCCAACAGCACACTATGTAATTTCATATACTTTTTTTTCTTCTTCTTGAACATGAGAATATTTTACTTTTGATCTGCAATGACACCTTTGCAACAAGTTGTTGTAGAATTTCTTTGTGTGCTTTACTAGCAAAAAACAGTTTCACTTTCTTCACAGACCCCTTTTTTAATTAATCTCCACACTGACCATAATATTTAAAAAATCTGTGACAATATGTTGGCCTGAGAGTAAGATTGCAAGTTTTGTGAGAAGAAATTCCCAAGCACTTCAGGCAGGAGCATATGTTGACTTCCTTCAAGAGGTGGGGAAGGAAAAATAGACATTATGTTAAAAGGCATAATCGTTTTGACCCCCAACAACCCTCCTTCCATACATACTGACTTCAGGATAATGTACATTCACTGGCAAAAACAAAAAAACAGCGTAAACACTGAAAATTGCAATATAAATTTTAAATTCATACTATGGCTAATTAATCTGTATAAAATTGTACACCATATGCAAAATTATTCCCTGACTTAAGTGAGTTTTGCCCTACATGGTTATCGTTCAATTCCACCTTTCACATATGTTTGGGGTATTACTTTTTGTTATCTAATGAGAGAACACTTTCCAATAAATTATAACTTCATGAAAGTAAACTCCCTCTAAACTATTATTATGATGTAAGAGCACATTACATTATAACTGTGGTATCACATTAGCAAAATCAATGAAAAATCTAACTGTACAAGCAAATTAAAATAAAAAATAATTTTGTTACCATATCAATGGCATTAACATTTGGCCTGTGTTCTAACAGCATATTAACTATACTGGCATAATTTCCTTTAGTTGCCACAAGTAGAGGTGTCCAAGAAAACTGAAATAAAAAATTTTTGCATTAAACACAATTATGTAAGTCAAATAAAAGATTTAAAATAAGTATATTTTAGCAAAGTAATCATACACTTATGAAATAATTTAATTGATTATGTTATCAAACACAGCAGACACCCTCTTATCCATTGTGCATTTAACCAGATATTTGCTTTAACCAGCCGTAATTGCTTTAAATACAATAATTATAATAAGATTTTTTTTTTATTACAAAAACCTACAAGCACAGTAGAGAGATATACTTTTTCCCTAACAATTTTTTGCCAACATTCACACGTACTGGTAGCCATTAAAACATCAATATTGAAGATGTGAAGAAATTGTTGGCCGCAGACAAAAGTTCAGAAAGAAACTTTGTCAGATGACAAAGCATCAGAGGTGACACTGAAGTCCGACAACAATCTCTGTCATATCACAAAGATATGGAGCAGAAGCACTGCAGATAGCTTTATGCTATGTGGAACAACAAGCATATGCTTCCTCCATCAATGTGGTGCTTCTATGAAAATGACAAAACTATGCTGTAAGTCATCGAATTTCCAGGATTCAGCAGGAAAAAAGGACGGACTTTTTTAGAGGTTTTCCACCTAATGGTATGTGAAACATTTGTAATAAATTGACACATTTATTATAGTGCATTTCCATCAATTAAAAAATAAAGAAAATTTCCACTCTCCGCTTTAACGGAAATTTCACTTAACCTGCTTACCCTCAGTCCCATTTAGGACAGTTAAAAGGGAGTCAACTGTACAAGCAACTGTTCATGCAAAACAAATCATTATATACAAATCATTCAGAAAGAACAAGTTAATGATTAAATAAATTGCAATAATTTATCTTCCATTTATATATATCTAAAATGATCACATAAAAATATTTATGTTTAAGATAAAAACTTGTTTCAAGAGTATATTATTACTTTTTTTACCTTCACATTGGTTATGCATAAAACTTTGCAAACAAATGCAATGATTTGAATAGCAGATTTTTAAGACAAAATGTTTAATCATAATTGATAAACACCTTTTATTACTAAATCTGCAATAGAGACTACATTAGAAACAGCAAATGAATACAAACATCTTTTTGATTTGCTTATTACATTAAAATTAAAAATTATTTTCTTAATTTTACTTTTGTTACATATAGTAATAATCGAATTATTTTAATTTCACACTAGGCAGTTTATTTATATAACTTCAATCAAAATAATGCTTTTTCAGCACAAACTCAGAGGACACAAAGTTTTTAAAAGTAAATACAAGATTAATAGAGGCAATTTTTAAAAGGTGTATAATTTTAAATTTCCCTGTAAAATGAGAGAAGATCATGAAAGGATTCTGGATTATAGCTGCTAATGAAACCAATTTGTGTGATCTGATTACAGCTTCATACTTTTATCATTAAAAAAATCTGATGTGGACATCAAATGACTTCCTTGTATGCCTATTAAATCATAAATATTTTTGGTGCACTTCATCTAAACTTTTTTCATTTGAAAGAGAGGTAATTTCCAATGAGATGTACGGAGCCCCATGTAAACACAGCAACAGTCGCTGGAGCTTGGCAGTCGCCAAGCCCGTTCAAAGATTCATTTTTTTATTATTATTTTTTTAAAGCACTTACCTTTACCTTTATTTTTTACTTTACTGTCCAGAAATATCCCTTACGCCATCTTCTCTTGTCTTCATCCATTGGCTTAACTTAACATCAACATACCAAAAACCAACATGTTTTCTATTTTATTTAGTTTTATCGTTACACCACATTTCTAACTAACACACACACTTCCTTTTCATACAATAACATACTTCATTCCTTTTCATCGATAACATAAAAATTTTTTCAAATTCCAAACATTTATTCCACCGAATTGATGATAAAGTAAAATGAAATACACATGTCTTTATGGTTACCAGTCAAAACATCCCTCAACAGCCTTCTACCCTGATGCCATCCATTGCTCGAGGATTGAGCCAAAATCATAAGCAAGCAGAAATGTAAACTAAGACTGAAATATCGTCGTTTGCTATTAGACCAAAAGAGATACAATAGTGCAATAATATTAAGGTTCAGCAATTTCTAGACAGACCTTTGAGATATCACCAAGCTGGGTTCAGTCTTAAAGATTTATTTTTGGCACTTAATTTAGCAATATCCAAAAGCCATCAAGCTTACGGTAATTTGCAAGATTGTAGGCACAGCCTAAATAGTGATTGACCGCAGACTTTTAACGAATTGAAGGTATTCATAGAGCTTAATGTATTGAGACTTTTGGGTGATCATGTAAATAAATTACCAGTCTATTGCAGTAAAAAAGAGATGCACAATTATATTTATAATAATTCTAAATACAAAATCTCAGCATTCTAAGGTTAAAAGTCAAAGAGTTATGCCAAATACATAATTAAAATTGGCAATACTTCAGAAAAACTCGTGAATGTTGACAGTGGTGAGATTTCGGGCATGGCCCAAACAATGACTGAATATAGATATAATATACTGAAGGTGTCCATAGACCTAATGTATAGAAATTCTTTTGGGTGGCCCAGCAAATAAACAATTCAGAGTGGAATCAAAAAGGACGGTGCAGAACTAGATGATACAACAATCAATCCTAAATATAAAATTTCCATATTCTACTCTCTTATTTATGTTAAATGATTTCGGTGTTCTAAAAAACAAAAGAAAACAAATCTGGTTTCAAAAAACTTTTTCAACAATCCAATACATAAATTGTTAAATAAGTACTATACCAATATGATAAAACTATGTACTGAAACAATACAGTAGTATGATACCAAAAACACATTTTGTAAAATTGAGATACAAAATTATTTTTAAATTCTTAGAGTAAAGAAAATTTTAATCTTACCATTCCTGCTGTATCAACATTCGCACCAGCATCTAGCAAAAGCGGCACAATTTCAGTATAACCTTTACGACAAGCCCATACAAGAGGTGTAGTACCATACTAAAAATATAATTTTAATTATTATAGCATGAAATTAAATACAAAGAAATTAATATCACAAATCTTTCATGATGTACATTTATGATACTGCAAAAAAGATCAAAACTGAAATTGATTATAAAAATAATATATGGTTGAATATAGTAGCAAAGATCTTGTTGATAATAACTCACTAATAATAGTAAAATATTCTGTACTGTTCAATTTATCACCTAAAGGTGCCAGTTTTATAGAAACTATTTCACTATGATATGTGGTTATATAATCAACTGTATTTTATTATAAATTTCATGTATTAATGCCTTAAAAAGGAGGCAGAGAAAAATTAATGTTACAAAAATATTTAACTTTTCAGAAGGGGAAAAAAAAAATATTCAATTTTGAGATCAGAGAACTTCAAATTAATAGATTTTTAATAAGGTAAGTGACCAGGAATGAACTAATTTTTTCATTGGCAAAATAATACAGGTCTCAGAGTTTTTTTCTTACTTTTTTAAATTATTAAATCATAAATGTTTGAAGACAAGCAAACATTTATGATTTAATAATAAATGTTTGCTTGTCTTCAAAAATGTTAGAACAAACTAATACCACGTTTCCAAAAAGAGCCTAAGTCTATACATTCTTAAATCATTATCCTTCAACTGAAAAAGAAGATTTAAAAAAACTGGATACAAAGAAATTTTGAGATTAGAAAACTTCACAATTTTGAGAAGTTTTACTTCTCAAAATTGTGAGAAGTTATACCACGTTTCCAAAAAGAGCCTAAGTCTATACATTCTTAAATCATTATCCTTCCACTTAAAAAAAAGATTTTAAAAAACTGGATACAAAGAATTTTTTTTTTTTAAAAACAACTGAAAACCAGGGTGGCCACTCTTTCTTAGAGAAAAAATTCAAGGACACAATGAGCATACATACTTTTGAGATTTTTTTGTCATTATTTCTATTTTCTTATAACCTAATTTAATCTCATGGTTTCATGAACACACATATATAGAAAATTCCCCCAAAACACTTAATACTATTTCATAACTCCATCATCCATTGATAGCTGAAAGACATTTTTTAACGGCAAATCTTTCAAAGACTGCTTAATGCTTTCAAGCAACACTTCAGCATTTGCGTGCCCTAAAAACACTCGTTAAATAGTGTGACATCACTTTGCCTTCATTCCAAAAGCTAAGATTTGGCTGTCCAGAAACATGGATCGAAATAAGCCATCGATTCCATCGCACAATCTGTAGGACAAGTGGCTTTGCATCACTTTCAATACCCAAAATACTTCAGCCGTCGTTGATTCTGCTTTCTGAAAACATGCTACCAATGAGGGCTGTTCTTGTAATACCAATGCGGAATCATTAAATGATGGTTTACTCGTGGATGATGAAGATTGTGATGACGGTACTTTGGATAGCAGTCCATCCAGGGTTAAGGTGTTCCTTTTATTTTCGGTAAGTGACATGTGCTTCTTACCTTGCATATGGCTCCTTAAGGCAGACTTTCCCATTGATGAAATGTTGATGTTTGTTGAGCATATCAAACATCTTGCTACGTGACTATCACCGATAACTTTTCCGATCCACGTGGCAAAATTTGGATCTTATAACCAAAGATCGTTAAAATGGCACTTACGGCTCATAATTATGAAATTTCACATAATAATCAATATTTTTAATAACTACAAATGAGTTAGATCAATAAAAATGCATATTACAGCAAGGAAAGATATATGCACACACAACTGTGATTGCAGTGCGTTTGTACATAACAGCTCCCCACTACGTGGTTTTATTATCGTAGGGGCTGGGAATAACCGATAAAACAACAAAAATTCAGCAATTGGATAGTAAAATTTAAGGATATTCCAGACTTCCTTTCAAAATTTAAGGACATTCCAGACATCCATTTAAAATTTAAGCACATTCCAGGCCTTGAACTTTTTTTTTGTAAATTCAAGGACGCGTGGCCACCCTGGAAAACACTTGAAATTTTTCTATGAGCAAAATCATAGACTCAGTAAGGAATCTTTAAGGACAAAAATTATTAACAGAATAAAACAATTTAAAACAACTAAATAAAGAGAACCTTATCACTTGAATATACTTTAGCTCCTCTCTCAAGAAGAGCTTCAACAATTTCTAAAAATCCACGTCCTGCAGCCCATATAAGTGGTGTGCAGTGATTTTTGTCTAGTACATTCACCATTGCACCTCTATCCAAAAGTATCCTGACAATATAATAATGTCCTTTATAACATGCCCACATTAAAGGTGTCCACTGGCCCTGCAAAAATGCAAAGAAATGCATAAAACTTACAAAATGCATTCAAAGTATTTAAAGAGCTTCACAACTTAATAAAAAAATAAATACTAAAATCAATGTAATAAAATGTTACCAGGTCACGATGTTCAATATCTGCACCATGGTCCAAAAGCTTAATAACAATATCTTTAAAACCAGCTTTTGCAGCATTAGTTAGTGCAGACCAGTTATCCTGCAGGAAGATATAATAATAAGAAAACAAACAAACAAAAAATATTATTTAGCAATAAGGAATATGTAAATTGGAAATAATATAAAATGTTCTTAGTTTACAAAAATTCTTTCCAAAATAAATAAATAAATAATAATAATAATAAAAAAGACACAAATTATAACAAATAATAAATATGCACAAATCATTTTTACACAAGTTTAACACCTCAAAATGTGTAAATTTTGTATAAATGGGAAACTGCTTTACCAATCTATATTAGATTGGTTAAATATTTTTAACAGAACACTTTAATAATGAAAAGAAATAAGAATTCTTGATAACAAGTACGTAATAACATGATCTCATTAGAAACTATTTTTTTTTAAGTATTACCCAGACAATTTAATTATTCATACTTTTAATATATATGTTACGGCCAAAGCTCGAAGTTCGGCCACTTTGCGATTTGGCTGGCTGATTCGCATTTTGGCCAAAGTCCGAAGTACTTGCAATTAATATTGTATATTTTACTTTGGCTGGCCATTTTGTGAAGTCCTTGGCCAAAGCTCGAAGTGATAATGGTAGACTGAGTGGTATCTATTTGCCTTTGCAAAAAGTTTCATATTTTTCTAAGCGATATTTCGGGAGACAATGTGAACTGGGATCTTTAGCATTAGGTCTATGGAGCAGAAAAAGACTAAGGATACCCCTTAAAGGTAGTTGAAAAATGGGGTACTCAATTTACCTTTGTATTCTTACAAGTTACGCAATGCATTTGCTCAAGATATAATTCGTCATTTTGAAAGGCCCAAATCCAATATTCTTCGCGCTATCTCGTTGTTTCAGCATATACACTCAGTGAATAATTTCTATTATGGCTTTAATATGAGAACAGAATAACACGAGATCATATTTTTAGGTATTACAAGCTTATTTTTAACTCAGAGATGTCACTTATATTTGAACTCGTTTCTAAAACAATCGTACTTTAAAAAAAAGAAAAGAAAAAAAAAACAGTGCACAGAAGTACTCATTTTTAAATACTTCATTTTTAACAGTGTGTAAAACAATCTGCTCTTGATTTCTTTCTTCCTATTTTGGCCGATTGTCCCACGCCACTTCGCAAATCGGCTGGCCAAAGCCCGAAATCAAGAAAAGATCGGACATTCGCCAGTAAGTTTACAGCAACGGTGGGCAAAACGCGAATTGGCCAGCCAATTCGTGAACAGGCCGATTTCGGGCTTTGGCCGTAACATATATATATACACACGGTCTGTTCAAAAAGTATCAAACATTACTTTTTCCCTGCATAAACCAATGAAGCATAAAAGACTTTCTTCAGTATAGAGGAAGATAAGACACTCATGAGCAGTTGTGAATTTTTTCCCACCAGCAGAAAGCGTCAGCTGCTGACACTTGGCCAACAAGTGAAGCTGTGTAGTGAACTGTCCTTGGGTTACAGTTTTCGTAAAATGACAGAAAAACTTGACCAACAATAGTTTAGCAAAATCTTGTCAACACCCACGTGGAAACCGACACCATAGGCTTTAGTTGCATGTAATGTGCTATATCCAGCAGCATTGCTTCTGCTCTATTATTAGCTGCTTCAGTACAAACACGGGCACTCTCCTTATGGCAAAAATTCCCATTCAAAATTGAATGTACCAATCTGATGTTTACCCCTATTTCGTTCACAGTATCTCGGACTGTCATATGATGGTCCTGTAAAACCACAGTCTGCCCTTGTTCGATGACATTCTGACTTGTTGAGGGTTTACTTGAACATGGTTCACTGTCCACTGGTGTGTAGGCATGTCTGAAGCAGTTGTACCACTTTTTTATGCATAAGGTGCCCATGGCATCAACACCAAAAGCCAGTTGAATTTCGCAAATGTTTTTCACTTGAAAGTCACCACACTTTTGGCCAAAATTTGCTGCAATATTGCTGCTCAAGTTTTCCGTTATTTTACAAAATCTGAAATCCCATGATTTCTCACTATACGCTTTCACATGTTGGCCAACCGTCAGCGACTGACACTTTCTGCAGGTGGGAAAAAATTCACAACTGTGCATGAGTGTCTTCTCTACCTCTAAATTGAAGAAAGTCTTCAGTGCTTCATTGGTTTACATGGGAAAAAATGAAGCCTGATACTTTTTGAACAGACTTTTATATATATATATATATATATATATATATATCATATTTGTAACACTTCTATACGACTTATTCACCCATAAACCAAATATATTATTAAAATGAGATCATACCGCATCTTCTGCATTTACATCAGCTCCGTGGGCTAAAAGCTCATTTAAAATTGCTGTCTGACCACTCTGGGCTGCATACATCAAAAGAGTTTGTCCATTCTGAAATTTAAATAAAACTATTATCAGAATTTTGAAATCACTTCCTATTGGCAAAACTCAAAAGTCCTCAATAAAATTGTGTTTTTTTCTATGCATATGTAAACAATAAGGAATCTATGAGAACTGCATCCTAAATTCCCAAAACTTTCTTATTCTTTTGTTATGCAAATGGTTATTACAATAAAAATATAATTACAACTGTGATTATTGAATGGGGGATGCGATTTATTTGAACAGTGAAATTTACCTTTTGAAACCTTTATGGTTTCCAAACGAATACAAGTCATAATCTGATAAGTTTTCAGTGATGGATTACTTCCAGGTAAGTGGCAGCACCAATGAGAAAGATATGAATGACTTTCAACAACACGGCAATGAACTTGCCACATGTGCCAATGTGCTGAAACAGGAGGAAAGGTGACTGAACATTCCTTGACCACATGGGCTTCCGTGGAAGAATCACTTAGGTGGAAAGCTTGCAGATGTTGAGAGGTAATAATTTATTCAAACTATGTACAACTTGCACCTAACAAGCACGAACCTTAAATATGACATACTATGATCACTACTTGGCATAAAACTCCTAAATTCTCTCCAAAAGGGAGGATTATGAGAAAATGTTTGTTTCCTCTTTTGGAAATCAGGATGCATCACTGTGATCCACAGTGAATCTTTGGATTATTTCAAGCTAGCCATGTCACTAACAGGAGCAAAGTACAGGGTAATTATAATTAAAGTTTAAGTTTCAAAATGTTGTATAAAAAAAGAATCACTGATCAGAATGACTTCAAATTTGAATGGAATATTATTAAAAAAGGGGGGAAATGTATGACATAAGAAAAAAGATAGTTCCCCATTTTAACAACAGATGGTGCTGTAAGCTTAATATTTTAAAAGGATTTGACTACAGATGATAAATGTATGTAAAACAACAGTTCCATCACGGCAAGGTCCCATCACATCATATAATCATATAGGAAAAATCAGTTTTTAATTGTCCTGAGTTCGAATACTGCATAAAAAGCATCAATTAAATTGGTTTTTAAATTTTGTGAAACTGCCACAAAACATGTTCAATATACTGTCTTCCGTTTTCTGCAACAAGTTAAAAATGAGAAACAGCATGTTCTTGTTCAAAGTGTCTCTGGGGTCATGTTCAGAATGTGTTGCACAATGCAAGCTTCTAATTATAGCTAAGTTTGCAATCGGAGTACTGAACACAACATCCTTCAGATAGCCCACAGCCAGAAGTCGCATGGATTATCAGGTGATCGGGACAAGCCAAACTGAAGGGAAATGATAGCTGCATTTCTGAAATGCCACTTCAGAAGCTCCTTTACTGGATTTGCAATGTACGGAGGAGCACCATTTAGCATAAAAATGATCTCATCTATGCTGCTGAAGAGTTGGTATGACATGGTTGTGCAAAAGACACTCACAGCATCTACCAGTGACAGTACAGATAACAGGTCCAAAAGAACCCATCTCCTCGAAAAAATATGGCCCTATGATGAATGATGCTGTGAACCTGTACCACACAGTGACCTTTACAGAATGAAGTGGTACAGGTTGATTTAGTACTGTTTGACTGTTGGCCATATTAGGCAATTCTGTGTATTGACATATTCTTTTAATCGGATGGAAACGGACTTCATCTGTCCACAGAAATTCATTGTCCACTTTCACGTGAGCAAAAAACTTGAAAGCAAAAGTCTCTCTTGCTGGGAGGTCAGCAAAAAGCAACTCCTACACATAGGTAATTTGGTATGGATAGCAATGCAGGATGTTTTGTAAAATTTTAGGATGCACGGTGTTCACAGGAATGTCCATGTTAGGGCAATTCTCATGTACTGCATGGTTGTACACCACTACTCAACTCCTCCTGAACTACTGTGGCCACTTCTTCAACTGATGTCAAATCAATTCTTTTCCTCCCTCTACAAGATTACACATCAAAAGGACCTGTCTTTCGAATTTCTGAATCATGCTCTCCAGACCCATAGCAGTCATCAGAGCAGGGAGCAAAGCACAATCCTTCACTGAGACAGTCATGGCAAACTTCTCAAATGCAAAATGAGAAAAAGCCATATACCCAGCATTATTATAACAACTCTGCAATGAGTTGCATGCATGACAGGTATTTTCATTTACATATTCTGAGACAGTGCCATCTATTACTAAAATTTGGAATTATTCTTTTCCTTATGCCATATACTTTCCCCCTTATTCAATAATATTCTATTCAAATTCGACATTATTCTGATAGATTCATAGTTCTTTTTTTTTTTTTTTTTTAGTGGTTTGAAACTTAAATTATAATCACCCTATATCTCTTTCCTGCAGATGAGTTGGAAGCTGCAAAATGGGAGAGAGATTTTGAGGTCTTCCTGGCCTTAATAGGAACTAAAAATTACTCTGATATCATTAGCAAAAACCAAGGACTTTTCAGAACCGTGTGGAAGTTAAAGGGGACTTTTAAGGGGTATGATTTTTAAAATGAAATTTAATAACTTCTCTTTTTTACCCAGGACCATGGAAAATTGATTTAGTAAAAAGGTCATTCTGCAGTATTTGGCTTCACAAGTTTGAAAAAAAAAAAAAAAAAAAAAAAAAACAATCATGAAAAAAAAAAAATTAAGTACAATACATCATTTTAAAGCTTGAAATCTCTCCTATTAAAGTTTACCATAAAAAAATATTTACTTTTAATCAAACAAAAATTAGAGCATTTTGTTTGAAGTCATACAATAAAATTTGTTACATATAGGACATTATATTTTTAACTTACTAAAAAAGTATTTTATCCTAGTAGCACAACTTGTTCAAAAAACGTTCAAAGCAGGTTCAAAACACGTTTTATAAACTAGTTGTGCTGCTAGGGTATTTTATTTCAAAATTCCTATGTTTCATAAAACCTTTCCAATAGTAGTATTATATGAAATAAAAAGAAAAATAATACAATAATATTTTATCACAAACTTTCAATGATTAATTTCTTTTCGTCACATACAAAACAACTTTGAGCTTATTTTTAATTTTTTAACTAAAAATTTGATGTTGACAACACAGGACCTTCTTGCACTTCCATTAAATGAAAAAAAAAATTTGGAGCACTTCATTTAAACTTATTTTGTTTGAAAGAGATAAAATACTGCAGTAATACTAAGGTTTAGCAATTTCTAGCAAAATACTTCCAATATTGCCAAGCTGTGTTCAATTTGAAAGATTTGTTCTTGACACTTAATTTGGCAATATTTCATAAAAAAACCAACTGGCTTGAAAAAGTTTGTGAGATTCTGAGGATAGCCAAAGTAGTAACTGACCACAGACTTTCAATGAATTGAATGTATCCATACACCTTAATGTATTTAAAGTCATTTGGGTGACCCTGCTAATAAATTACCCAGTCAATTGCAATCAAAAAAGATAAGCATAGTTAGATGTTACAATAGTTCTAAATACAAAATTTCAATATTCTACACTTTTAGAGTTATGCAAAATACAAAATTATTTTTGGTGCCAAAATTGGTGATATTTCTGCAAAACTCGCCAAGGTTGACGACAAATTGCGAGATTTCAGGCATGGACCAAACAATGACTGACTACAGATGTAATATATTGAAGATGTCCATAGACATTAATGTACTGAAATTCTTTTGGGTGGTCCTGTAAATAAACTCTCCGGTAGATTGGAACCAAAAACTGAGATGCATGACTAGATGTTACAACAATATTATAAATAAAATTTCAACATTCTATGACTAATACTTTGTGAGATATGAGAGTTAAATACATGCACACTTACACGAAAAGTCGTCAAGCTTGATGACTTGGTGTACGTATTTTGACGAACGTATGTACTTTTGACAAATTTTTGAGGGAGGCACTGGACCATGGTTGGACCATTACCTAACTATATGGTAGGACGGTATTATGCATGAAATGGATGAATGTCTCTAAAACTGCCATTGACCATAATGTCTTTTGTATGTTCCTGCAGCAGAACTTTAAATGATACAGACACTATTTTCAATGGAGAGATTCATTTTGTAACCCTTAACAACATATACCATTCTGAGTTGTTTGAAAGAGCCTAATACCTCTAAAATACATTTTAATGAATTTCTGCCCGTAGAGCATAAGGTATTTAAAATCTTTTGGCCGGCCCTGTACATAAACTATCTGGTCGATTGGGATCAAAAGGGGATGTGCACAACTAGATGTTACAACATTCCTAAATATAAATTTTCAACATTCTACGACTGATAGTTTTTCAGATATGCGAGTTACATATATACAAACATATGGACATCAGGGAAAACTGGTCAAAAAGGACTCGCAGTCAGTCAAAATGAGTTGTACATGCATTTATATGAACATACATGCATTCGTATGATAAGATGCATCACAAAAATTCTCAAAAGTAAATCTAGAGGCTGTCAAAATCGGTTTTTCCATAGAAATCTGGAATTTAAACAATAGCATTATTTCCTTATACTTCGTACAAGGAAGAAATGATATTGATGACAACTGTACAATTTCCCCACCCCATCTTCAACTAGCTTCCTAAATTATTAAATAAAATATTATAGCTTTTTATTTAGAAGCTGAACATCGCAAGCAAAAATGTGTTATGTACCGGACAAATCTGTTACTTATGGGATGAAATGCAAAATTTTGATTTTTTTTGGAACAGAAACTGCATTGCTATTATTGGTGGGAAACTGGGCAAAAAATCATGAAAATAGCCATTTTCATAAATATTTACAGAGCTATCTTGATAAACCCCCACCTCCTTCAAAGTTACTTCTCATATCTATACTTAAATTTTAAAAAATAAATTTTATTAATTCTTAATATTTTACTTATTATTTAAACTACCCATCAATATATTCAGTTTTTGAAATCAATGTAAAATCTTAGTCAGAAATGACTGCTTCCAATTGGGAACACAGTGAAAATTGTTTCCCCCCCCCCTCCCCCATTTAATGACTAATATCCTTTAACTAAAGCATTAGAAGAAAAAATATGAGAAAATTAGAAGAGAAAAAACATATAGCACGTTCATCTACAGTTACAACAATATTATCATCCAAGAGCACATAAAAGTAAATACATGTATTTGCAATAGTTTCCTAATTATTTTATTTTTCATTAATTTTAAAATCATTTTTCCCCCTACTAAAGCATTTTTATAACAACAATACAAACAAAAAATTCCAGCAATTACTAGTCAACACAAAAAAGCTTAAAATTAAAATTCTCCCAATTGATATCCCTTATTATTGCAAAAAAGTCATTGCACAAATATATCCTATCGTAAAAGGCATATTCAGAAAACTTAAATTCATAACGAACTACAGGTTTCCATCAATAAAAGGCAGCCATCTTGTGTCTAAACACAATATCGTTGATAATAAAAACATATTTAAATAAAATCCCTTGTAACTCATACATGAAATACCTATTTGCAACTCCTCACTTTCCCACTAACTTGAAAACTCAAACGTAAAATGCCTAGTCGAAGAAAACTTACCTTTTGACTTCTCAATGCAAGTCCCGATTAAAAATGACGATTTTGTTTCTAAACACAAAATCGTTGACAATAACAACATATTTATACATAATTCCACGTGAACTAAATAAAATATCTATTTGTAACCAGTGGCGGCCCGTGGTCAAAACTGTTAGTGCAGCCGGAAGCATATGAGCCCCCCCCCCTTTCCTCCGGACAGGATTGGAAAATCTTTTGTTACTGAATTCGAAAGCTGGCAAATTAAGCCCTCACCGAGGAAAAAAAAAAAAAAAAAAAAAAAAAAAAAGAAATTATATAAAAAATGTAAGAGTTCCTATTTTACTTCCATAAAATGGACATAAATTTCAACCAGCCGCTCTTATCCTCAAAATTGCATTAATCCATGTCTGATTCGAAATTTCCTTAGAATTTTCTTTTGTAACGATAACTTGAGAAGAAAAGAAAACTTACTTATTTTTTATAAGTCAAATCAATCCTCCTTTCTTTTAAACATGCAAATCCGTCAGTGATGTCCCCATAAAAAGGTGTTGTTTTAATTCAGATATCAATAATTTTAAAAGCTCTTTAAAATTTCCCATGTTTAAAGAATTTTCTCGCTCGCCATGTCCTCTAAATGCCAGTTCTTGCTTACTTAAAAACAATACTACTTTGATGGGTAATTGTCCATTCATAAGCGTCTATTCAGGCTTACCTTCTTGATAAATTCAGCAATATAAAGCCGAGAGTTTTCCAAATATATATACTCCTTACCCCCTCCCTCCTTCTCGTCCGAGCCAATCAGTTAGTCGAGTTCTCAAGTTCAGCCGCCGTTAAAAAAATCTTCCATCAGCTGTATCCTCCCTATGCCGGAGAGGCTGCTACGTAGTCGTTGTCATGGCAACGGTGCTGCCAATTTTCTTTTCAGTGCTCTGGGCTGAACCAAAGATTTTCCAAATTGAATTGTGGGAAGATTAAAGTGCTTTTTTTCTGAATGAGCGATCCGGCCACAATACGTTTTTTTGTGTTTGGTTTTTTTCGGAGATTTTTTTAATTTACCGTAGGAATTCCACAATTCTAATCTGAATTTAGGAAAATTAGTAGAATAAATTATTTTAAAGTATGTGCTGATAATTTCAAGTGCAGCCCGGCTGTACTTGCTGTATCCCACGAGCCGCCACTGTTTGTAACTCTTGGCTTTCCCAAACATTTCCACTAATTTGAAATATCAAAACTGCTGTTTATATTCCTTTAAAGTCCACTTACTTTCCCATCACAACACTAACTCTAGTTTTTAATAAGCCATAGCAAAGCATGCATTTTACGTGGCTGATCTGCACACAAGATGTTACTTCCACCAATTTTAAAAGCAAAAATAATTTAATTCTCGAAATGTACCAAACAACAATGCTGTAATCGACGCTCATAAAACTGCTTGGGTTGCCACATTTGACAGTTTATCATTAGGCTTGGTGATATCTTTTGACAAGAAATTTTGGGTGGGCAATACAAAAGGCTAGCCGAATCTTTGAATTCTTTAAGGTTTTTTATCACTTTTAAATAAATATTTGATAGTTTTGTTAGTGTAATTTAGTCTTTTTAGGTTAAAAACGGTACACTGTTTGCTCATATTAAATCAGCTGTTGCTGATTTTGCAGACTTTTTTAGGCTAAAGATTGACCGGTGGGTGAAGATTTTTGAATAATTTTGTGGGTTTTGTCAGTGTTAATTTACATGCAATTTTAATTTGATAATTATTTGACTTTGCTGATCGTGCAAAGTTTCCTGGTTAACATAGGATGTGCACCTTCTTCGTCCATGATTAATATAACAATTTTACTTAAAACTGTTACATTTATCATGGTCTTAGCTTTCAGAAACGGGCTAAGAGTTAAAAAGACAAATTTAAAAAATAATAAATAAAAAATACCTACTTCATCGCATTCATTTGCTGAACAGTGCTTATTCAGGAGAAAGTTTCTGAGAGTAGTAACATCTCCTTCTGATATCCTGGAAGTCAATACCTCAAATGCAATTCCTGGCTTATTCATCATTGAGCAACCAATTTCGAGAAAAGCATCTCATCAAACAGCTAGAAGAACGATAAAGGTTCACTTTAAAACTACTTTAAACATCCACACATAAAATTTAGTGCAAGAATTAATTTTCCGATACGTGAGCTACATCTTTAAAAATGCTTAAATTTTTTTTAATTAAAGCTAAAATTAATTTGCTTTAACTATACGTTAGATGATGTAAAATAACAAGACAAATAAATACCTATTTAAATCGAATTTATCGTATACTAAGATAGCAATTTTTGTTAAAACTGTTTTGGCAAGTCAATATTTTAATAAAATATTGGGCAATATTGATATAGCTACTTAGTTTGGTAGCATTTTATATACATAATGGAAATTCTATTCAGTATCCCTTAAACACACAGTGGTTGTTTTTCCGAAGGTTAAAGCGTGAAAGAATGATACAGTGTATCAAAATCAAAACAAACAAAACAACCTTAACTTAATTGTGATCGTTGCCAATTCGAATGTAAAAACACAACTTAATAAATAGAAATCACCTTGAATAATTTATGTTTTATATAATTTCTTTCAATAGCACTTTTTTTCCCTCAAACAAAGATTTTATGTTCATACGTCACTTTATAGTACATTTTTTTTTAAACCATATGACTCATTAAAAACAAAATACTTTAACTTTTACTATCATTCTTGTTTTCGTTTGTAATGTTTACTCTTATGTGTAAAGTACACCACCTGTTAACTGATATATCGAATTTAACATACATTTTTTTCTATTTTTTCTTTATATGAGTCATAAAATGAGAACAAAAAATCTTTCTTGTTGCCTTAATTACTAAGGCGTTTAGAATATGGCAGATACAGAAATAGTTACGGATCGTACACCTCTTTTAGAAAGGAAAGGAAGTGCCGGTAGTATTGATTCCAACAATAAACTCGGCTTTAGCTCCCTAGAAAAGGGGGATTTACTTATAAAGACAGATAGTAGTAAGTACGGAATATCAAATGATATAGACGTGTCTGATGATCCCGGATGTATGTCGCCTTACAACGAAGAAAGTTTGTCAGAGCATAAGCAATCCTCTGACATCGTGTGTATATTCACAGTGGCGTTTGACACGCGTGCTGGTAAATTTGAACTTTATATGTTTCCATTAGTATATTAATTGATAAGCTCTTTTTTTCTAAATTGCTCGCTTTTTAGAATTAATTATTTTAAAGCGATTAAAAAATATAGCATTTTTGCCAATAAACTTACTCATTTCTTTTAACCTTTTATTAGATTAAGTGAGAATATACTAATTATACGTTCAGGATTCCGAACACACTGTTTTCTGCCAGGCGACATTAAGTTGGGGAATGTGATATGATGGTCTGAGGAAAGTGCAGGGCCTGTAGCAAATGTTACCAAGCGGCCCTATCTACAATGACGCGCCCAGATAATGTTTTTTTTTTTTTGAGGGAGAGTAATTTACCTTCACATTAAAGTATGTAGATTAACTAATTAAATTGTGTAAATTATAATTTATTTTTAGGGTTAATTAATTAGTTAATGAAATTACTGATGCTAATTAGATGTAAATTTAAAAAAAAAAAAATTACCTCATCCATTCCTTCCCCTTGCGTGTTCTAGTTTCTAGTTTTTGTGCGATAAAATAAAACACAACTTTTACAAACTTTTCTTGATTTAATGTGAGGAAATTTGAGATAACACTAGACAAATCAATTTCTCTAAGTAAATTCATGTGTGAACAAGTAATATATAAAAAAAAATTTAATAAATTCCTACTTAAGTCAACAAAGAAAAATTTTATTTTAGTTACTTTTTAATAAATTAATTAATTAAATTATTTTTAATAAATAAATTAATTAAATTAAATTGAATTAATATTTAAAAAAACTGTATTACATCAAGTGTCATCCACTACAAGTTTTAAAAAATGTATTTAAACTTGAGTAGATGAATAAAAAATATTTTATTAACGATTGAAAATTTGAACAAGATACATCTTATATAATAAAATCCGTGAGTAAACAAAGTATGTAGCTGGCTGACTATGTGTGTAAGTTTGTGACCTCCAGTCTTCTTAAGCGTGCACCTTTTGATCGCATAGCGCAGAGACAGTTGGTCGCAGACCTACATAATTTTGTATATCTAGTGTTGACTCTAGAAAAAAAGGGCCGCCGGGGGGGGGGGGAATTTCAAAAGGGGCACCCTGTTCTCAAAAAGGGCACTTTGGGGTTCCACGAGAATGCACAGGTAGATAACATATAGAAACTGGTTTGAAACGATCTGATCCCCGAAACTTTATCATGTAGAGTTGTAATATGTGTTCTGACTCACAATGCATTGCATGGTAAGATTTTTTCCAATTTGTCTTAGTTTCCCCCCCCCCCCTTCTTTTGGAGAAAATATCCAGTAGAAGTAAATGTAAGTGAAACAGGAAAAATAATTTGTTGATAATATTTTGGTGTAAACATGACATAAATATGTGAATTAAATCTACATAACTAGAAGTTTTGATTTAAAAAAAAGAAATTTTAATATAAGTAATGTTGAATTTTCTGCTTAATTTTTTTTCTCAAAATTACGTGACGTACATGTTTATTATTTATAAGAATAGTACATTTATTGAAGGTTTCAGAAATTTTTAGCCAGACGTGATTTGTTAGGCAGTAGGGGAAGGCAGAGGGACTGGTATTTTTTGTTCCTCCATTTTATCACACTATCACTACTGGACCACAATTACTGAATCTTCATTCATATACGATATTTCACCTATATTGGTACAAACTTTTAAACAGAAAAGGACTGTCAGCGTAAGTGGATTAGGATAGATGAGTTTAGCATGTAATAAAAATAATAAAATTTCTGCACACAATGCAGGATGTATAAAATTTAATTATATAAATCAGAATTTTATTTGAATTCTTTTGTTTGCAATAATTATTTAATGAGTACCAAGTAAAGATTTTCAAAGTTACCCTTATTACTATTAGACATTATTTAAAACTGCATAAAACAATTTAACTCATCCATCAATTGATGACTACAGAAATTGGGGAAATTGAATTCAGAACGCAGAAGATTGCTGGAAAAAATGACATAGTCATGCAAATTTTGTAATACATCCAATGGTTGGAATGTACAACACCATATCAAATCAAATTACTAAAATATATTTGTTATTCCTCTTTCACTTCTAATTTAATGCTTGCTCATTCATGAAAAGTGAATATAAGTTTTTTAAAAAGTACTATATTTCTTTAAAATAAATAAAAATAATTACTACATGTAAGTTTTTCAGCAGGTATAAAATTAATATATATATTTTTTTTAACTCACAGAAATGTCCAAAAGTATGAAATAAAGTTTAAAATATTTTCAATAATTTATTTTTCATAAAGCTTTATTTTTAATTTCTTGTAACATACTTAAAAAGGTCTCTTTAAAAACACTAAATTTTCTTTCTTAAACCTTGCTTTAATCTTTTTTAAAATAAAAAAGTAATCAATAGTTTATTTTAACTATCAAATGTTTTTAATCAGCTTAATATAATTAAAATAATCAACATCCTGTTGCCAACAGTAATTAAACAGATTATCTATTAATAAACCTTCCAGAATTATTTCTTTTCTTTTTTCTTTTTTCTTTTTTTTTTTTTTTTCAACTGAAAATAAGCTTAAATTGATGACAGTTTGTTTTATGAATAACCTAGCTGTTAACTTATGACACAATTTGTTTTCTGAAGACATCCTTTCCCAGAACTAGCTTTCTTTTGCTTTTATTATTATTTTTTTTCCTTTCTTCATTCATTTAAATGTTGAGAATTTTTAAAAAAATCAGAAGGTGTATAATATGAATATTTAGAATACCAAATCTTGTCAATAGTCTGATTTACTAAATTCTGCATTTACCCCGCTTTTATATAATTAAAACTGTGGCGTAATAAGAGGAGGGGAGGTCCGCCCCGGTGGCAAAAAAAAAAAAAAACTTGGTGGCCGGGAGGACACTTAAAAATAATAAAGTGGAAAACTAAAGGACCGAAATGGGGGCAGAATGCTGAAACTTAGAAAGAATGGGGCGGCAAACTGAAGGATTGCACCGGGCGCCAATAATCCGAGCGCTACACTGCTAAAGCAAAAGATCATTATTATGCTCTGATTTTGGCAAAAGCATAATGTGTTTCAATTGCTGTATTCGTAAAACGTCGCAAATCGCTCGATTTTCAGATCGATTTGAGTGGATAAAGCCACTGAACATGGTACACGGCTGACGTGTTGAAGTTCCCACGTTCGGCGGGCCCTGCCCGCGCGACTGTCGGTCTGGAGTTTTGGTCGGTTCTTCCAGATGTATGCGTCAATACACATTAGAACTCTTTAAAAAGTCACCCAACCAAGGCACCCCTCTTAGGAGATATCCCTTGTCTAGGCTTGCCATAACAAACAAGCAAATCCCGCAGAATTTTCGAATCGCAAAACGTCGTTTTGCTAAGGCATACTTTCTGTATCATCTGCAATTATATATGATTAGTAAATAACTGTTATACATTAAGAATAATATGTATTAAGAAAGCCGATTAAAAAGAGCAAATCGTTTAGGGGGGGGGAACTTGCTAGTGTGCAAAACTATTAAAGACATCGAGAAGAGCAATAATTATATACAGCTGGCGACGAACTCTGGTATAATGATTGTTTGATAATTCGCAACTACATATTTATAAACGTAGCCACCGATATTTGAGGATTGACAGATGGAATCAGAAATTTTTAGATAACTTGAGAAAATTTTGAATTTCCCAACCGTATTTTCTTCCCCCAACTCCTAAGTGAAATGCCGATCGGGCTTCTTCTCGCTTGAGTCAGCAAAAACAAAACATACAAGAGGGGGCCCCCTTTCGGGTTACTCGGCTCGCACAAATGAAACAAAGAAAAAGGCAGTAGCAGTATTTCGATCTGAAAAAGTAGAATATTTGAAAAAAGTATTTTAATAAATTACATTTGTGGGGAAGATCCAATTTCATAGACGGTTTTCGTGAAAGGGCCGTTTTCAATTGAACCTATTTTTATGATGGGATTACTGTACTCAATCGTAACCGTTTTAATTAAAGTATTTTCGTGATGGGCCGCAAATGGTATGTAGGAAATAAAAAGCGCTGATTGTTGACTAATAATAATAAAAATGTAAAAGCAGGAGGGTGCAGAAAGAAGAGAAATAGGGCCGCCCAGCACTAAAAAGACGACAAAAGGGCCGCCGGGCGCTAAAAATATAACAAAAAGGCCGCCGGGCGCTGCGCCCTGCCAAATTAATCTAGAGTCAACACTAATATCGCTTCACTAGGACATGTCCTAACACACCTCTGAGTGATTTTTTTAAAATTTGAACGAGAAAATGTTTTATTTTATGTTTTATGCAAATTTTGGCATTTTTTCTCGGTTAATATGTAATAACACTGGTAATCACACATGCAGTAAAACTGTATTTGCATCATCGGTATAGTTAGGATTTTGGCGTGCTAATTTTTGTGAAATTGCATGCAAAATTTCTTGCCCATTGCGTGCATTTTGAGTGCAGTTTTTAATTAGCAATATTTTAATATTCTGATAGTTTAATTAAATAAAAATAAACAACTTACCAATTATTTATTCAATTGATTCATTCTATATCATTTATTCCATTCCATACAAAGTAATTTTGACGTACAACACACATTTTTTCAATGTTCTGAAAAACCATATTTTGTCTCTTATCAGTCAAAAAGTCTTTGTACTGCGAAAACGATCTCTTGACCTCTACACTTACTAGAGGTGCAAACTTAATTTTTATGTGCTTGTCAACATCTTGGTTTTCATTGACAAATGCAGCAATGTCTGGATTCCTCCTGATAGAATTTTTGAACTTTCTCTTGGCAAAGTCATCCAAGCGGCTTTCCACCTCTTTAAAAATCTCCCACTGTTTTTCCTTCTCTAAGTTTCGTTCTTCAAGTTTCTTAATGTTGTTTGCTATGAATTTGTAGTTGTATGCCTCAAATAATTCTTTTTCCAAATTTTTACTGTCTATAATGATCTTGATTTTTTCTACGGCTGTACTACCATCTTCTTCAAGTTGTGCAATAAAATTCTTGATCTTTGCGAAGTTTAAACAGTAATAAACTACAGCAGAGATACAGGTGCCCCACCTGACGATCACAGGCTGTGGAGGAAGTGCAAGCTCAGTAATTTCCTGAAACATATTTATTCTAGCTGGCGATTTAAGAAGTATTTTCTTCATTAATCCAATGAACTGATTTACAAGTTCATACTTTTCCCTAATGGCTTCACAAACTCTCTGCAAGCCATGCACCAAATAAGTAACGTGGTGTAAATTAGGATAGAGAGGCTTAAGGTGCGAAAATGCCTTCAACATGTAAGATGCCTGATCTGTGACCACCAACCATACCTTTTCGTTATTAATTTCTGGCTACAACTTCGAACAAGCGTCATTGAATACCTGCATTACGGTACAGCTATTTGTTTTCTCCAAATTGTACATTTTAAACAGCATAAATCTAGATGGTTCTCCATTCAAAGGAGAAACACTAATGAAAAGAACATATCTTTTTTTGTGCATCCGTTGTTTCATCTAATATGAAAGCAACAGGAGAATCTCCTATAATACTTTTGATTTTCAGTATTGTGGCATCATAGTTCGTATCTACATAGTTCTTTCTCAGAGTGCTTTCATCGGGGATCTTTCTCTGAGTATATTTTTCTAGAAATCCTTTTAGGAATGGATGGCAGAGACGGCCCGAGGGGCGTGCTGGGCCCCAGGCGAAGCGCAAGAGCGGGGCCTCTTCTCTATCATGTCTTATGAGATAGCAATAAAATTGCCCAGGAGCGGGGCCTTAGACAATCGCCTACATTCGTACCCCCCTTGGGCCGGCCCTGTGGATGGTTCACTTTAGATAAAGGCACTCCAGATTCTATTAGAGCAGCAGCAATATCAACATTAAACTGGTTAACTTCATCGGCTTTCTTAGATGCTAATCGAAAAGCTTCCGCAATGAACGAACATTTTGTACTGCTTCCCTTCATTTTCAGCTTTATTTCCTTGTTCTTTTTGTGAGTTGCGGATTCCACATGTCTGATCAGTGGTAGTTTTTGGTGTTTAATATCTACGTTGATTTTTTTGTCACAATCTGTGCACAAAATTAAAATACCATCACTTTCAAATCCTTCATTTTCAAAGCACTTTAAAATACTATGGAACTTGGATTTTCCAAGTTTACTCATTTTTATTCAGGATTACAGGATCTATTTGTTTCTAAAGAAATTAAAAAGCAAAGCTTTTGCGTAAGTCTCTCACACAAGGTGGGCTGCGCCAACGTATACACATTCACAAGATAGTGCCATTTCAGTAAGTAGCCAATCAAGAGGTCAGGGAACCACGTCACATGTCACCTACAGCAAGGGCAAAAGAAAAACAAACCGAAACTTTTTGAGATGGCACCCCAGGGCTGCGCCTATACAATTGCGAAGTGATAGCAAATGTACTAGTACTGATTCTGGAACAGCTGCACCCCCCTCCCTCGCACCGCTCTCAACGAAGATGGTTCACTCATGGAAAATCCGTACCCATTTCCCAGAAACATCCCCTCAGATTCTCAAAAGCATCCCCTGAGAAACAAAACTACTCTTATCAGAAGTGAACCTACTGTGAATGCGCAAATTGAATAGTGCTCGTGTTACATCCGGATTACACATTGCTCATGCTCTTTCCATTCTGATCCGTCTAGACTTCACCAATATTGCTGCAGGGTAGAAAAATACTAAAAATATAAGCCTATGTACAAAATTTCATTTAACAAAGTACAGTTTGCGTTAAATTGAGGTGCAAGTATTGTGTTTGCGTGCAATATTCAAAGATTGCGTTCAGACAGGGCTTTTGCATGCTACAGAGTGCGCATAGGGGGTTTTAAAAGAAGTTGATTTTATGTATTTAGGACCCGATTTGTACTCTACATACATCCCCGCATAAAATTTTGTGTTTGAGTTGCGATTGAGTGTTTTGTGTTGCGTTTTGTGTTGCGATTGAGTTTTTAAACAGGACACATTTTCGAATCGCAAGAAATACACTGGTGAAATAAAGTAAAAGAATTTGCATATTTTATCAAATTTCATGAAAAGAATTGAATTGAATATAAAACCACTGCTTCTAGACAAAAATGCAAATCTTGTACATCAAATACGTAAGCGAGTGTGTAGGCAGACCCAGTAGAGAAACAGAGGTAGGTTTTAGAAGCATGCATTTCGTTCTCTAGCATACCTTGGCGAATTTCTTGGTGTTACTTTGCAGCAATCGGTTAATTTCAAATTCTTGAAACTTTCGCAAGTGGAAGCAATAAAATAAGACCATACTCACATATTCAGCTCATAACTAATAGTTTTATTTAACATACTTAAACTGCGGTTTACAACTCGAGATCATCCAGGCTGGTGAGGTATGCAACAATATACAATTCCAGCCAATTCGTGTGGATATTTATACAACTGAAAATAACAGGCCCGCACATAAGCGGAAAAAAGGTAATGACGCTGCATGAACAGCCAGAAAATTTGCATATACCCGTCATTTCGACGGAAAGCTGGTTGGCATAAACGAACGCACCGCGGGAGGAGGGAAATTTACATTTAAATACCAACAAGCGGCCCCCTCATGCAGAGTCATCAAAAGAAAACAAGTCACCTGGACATAAATTTTCATATACATTACAAATTTAATCAGATTAGCAGTCAAAAGTTTAAATATTTATATACATACTATCACAAATGTAAATGTAGCATCTCGCACAATTAAATTCAAAAAATTTCTTTTCCTTTTGCAATAGATCTGCAATGTCCTTTAAGATTTAAAGCAACAGAGTTCACTTTATAAATTGATTAATGTCTTTCACAAAAGAGTTTTTCACAAAAGTTCATAAATTGTGGTTTTGTGAATGCTTTAGTAAAAAAGTCAGCATCATTTTTCTTGCTTCTCATAAACCTAACTTCAAAGATTTCCTTATTGACAAGGTCTCGCAAAAAATGTAGACGAACATTGATATGCTTCGTGCGAGAGTTCTCGAGGGGTGACTGCGAATAACTGATGGCTGCTTCGTTATCACAGTAGAGCGTCACTTTGCTCACCTTAATGTAGGGTAGATTCTCCAGGATATTCTTTATCCACACAACCTCCTTCGAGGCTTCTGTCATGGATATGAATTCCGCTTCCATCGTTGAGAGGGCGACGCAGCGATGCTTAAATGTTCTCCATGAAACTGGTACTCTATCGATATAGGTAATCATACCTCCCACTGAAATGCGATCATCGCGGTTAGCTGCAAAGTCCGCATCTGAAAAACATCTAATGTCAACATTTCTTATAGAAGATAAATTTAACATATAGTTTTGAGTGCTCCGTATGTATCCTAGAAGCCTCAATAAATAGTCCCAATGCTTTGCTCCAGGATTGCTGTGCATTTGCGAAAGCATATTTACTGCGTATGATAAATCTGGCCGTGTTTTATTTGCGATGTATGATATACTTCCGAGAAGGTTTCGATAAGGTATTTCGTACATCTCATCGACATCTAACAGAGTTTGTGGCGAATCTTGCTTAGAGATAATACTTCCTTTAGTTATGGGGAGTGAAGAAATTTGAAATTTATAATTTTTATACATGTCGCAAAGCTTTCGAATATAAGAAATTTGATGAATATACAATTTATCGCTTTCTTCTACAAATTCTATTCCTAGTAGCCTTTTAGTACATCCTAAAACTTTCAAATCAAATTTACGATTTAAATCTTTAATAGTTGTCTCAATCTCAGTTTGGGATTTCTCGAATAATACAATGTCATCAACATATAAAATTAGCACGACCTGCTGTCATAATATGCACAGTTGCATCCCTTGACTTCTTTAAAATTTAACTCTATTAAAGTATTATGAAATGTATAAAACCATTCGCGCCCACTTTGGCGCAATCCGTATATGGCCTTTTTAAGGTGACATACTTTGTCAAAGTTCCCGGGATCTATAAATCCTTCTGGTTGGTGCATGTAAACTGTTTTATTAAGATTTGCGTACAAATATGCACACTTTACATCCACTTGACAATGAGTCCAACCAAGTAGACAAACAAAAATTGCAAAAAACAGTCTAATTATTGTATTGTAAAGTTAGCCACTGGGCTAAAAACCTCTTTAGTTCCCTCCTTTCTCTTGACTATATCCTTGTGCAACGAGTCGGGCTTTATATCTAACGGGTTTATCCCTTTCATTTTTCTTTATTGCATATACCCATCTTGAACCAATTATCTTTTTATCCTTGGGTTTAGGTACTAGCTCCCAGACATTACGATCTAACATAGTTTTTACTTCTTCCCTCATTGCGCTTTCCCAGATTTTTGCTTCTGGCGTTTTAATCGCTTCTTTATAATTATTTGGTATTTTAATTTCCGTCAAGTTAGCTTCAGGCTTAACTTCTATTGTTTCTTTAAAATTGAAAAGTTCTGGTTTATATTCCAAAAAGAATCTTTCACAAAACTTTTCCACGTCATTGTGAGATCTTTCTTTATTATTTTAAAAATAGTAATACACATCTATTCTACTCCCATCTTTTCTTAAAACCGCTTTCCTATCCATTCCAATTCTGTTGAGTCCTCCTTCTCCCTGGAAACACTTTCAACTTCGGACTCCTCTCGTTCCTGAAATTCAGTTCCACTAACTTCTGGCATTTCATCATCGCTGTTATCATCTCTATTTTCCGTTGGTATACTCACTACCGTTTTTCTTATCGGGTCCAGGACGTCTTCCACCGATTTTTTAGTTTCCTCAAACCTTACATTACATGTTTCAATTAATCGCCTTTCGCTGGGTATCCAAATTCTATACCCTTTTGTGTAAGTTGCATAACCTATCATGATTCCAACTTTTGCTCTTAAATCTAGCTTTCGTCTCAGTTGTCTGGGTACCCCTACATATGCTTTACAGCCAAAGACTTTCAAATGTGCTACCGAAGGTTTATGACCTGAATATTTTTCAAAAGGAGTTTTAAAATCTTTATGACAAACTCTATTCCAAACATATGTAAAACATTGTAAGGCTTCAGCCCAATACTTATCATTCATTCCGCTCAATTTAAGCATAGCTTTTACCTCATCCAAAGCCGTTCTGTTGTAATGTTCTGCAGTTCCATTCTGTTCTGGGGTATACGTATTAGTCCTTTCAGTATGAATCCCTAAATCTCTTAAATATGATACAAGTTGTTTGTTCACGAATTCCAGTCCATTATCGGACCTAATATTTATAATCTTCTGACCAGTATATCTTTCCGCACGCACTTGAAAATTTTTAAACTCCTCTAACACTTGAGTTTTATCCTTAATAGGTATCACTGTGACATATCTACTATAATCGAAATCGTCTATAATAATAAAAGAGTACCTATATCCTCCATAAGCTATTACTGGCATTGGACCACATAAGTCCATGTGAAGGAGTTCCAATGGTCTATTTGATCGTATTTTGTTTATTGGTCTAAATGATACTCTACTTCCCTTAGCCTCTTTACACGCTTCACAATTTTTGTTAGGGTGTTTAATTTCTGGTAATCCTCTTACTGCTTTTTTTCTACTCGTATTAATCAAGTACTGATAATTTATATGGGCGAACCTTTCGTGCCATAACTCAGGTAATTCAAATTCCTTATTTTTATAACGAGCTTTGTTAAAACTTAAATTTACTTCATTTTGAGTATTATACATTCTTGAACTTAAGCCCTCATAACTTTTGGGTATTAAATGATACAGTCCTCCTTTCCTTTTAGCAAAAAATAGTTTTTCCCATTTGGGATTATACACCCATATTTTTCCTTTTGTCCCTACGAAATGAGCTCCTGCATTTTCTAGCCTTGCACCAGATAACAGATTCCTCCTTAGTTTAGGATTATACAATACATCCCTTAATATAATTTCATTTGTATTACCATTGATATCAACTGTGAATTTAATTGTTCCTCTCCCCTGAATGTTGCTATCAGTTCCTCCTATTGCAGTAGACATCTTCATGTTATGAGTTTCTTCGAAGTCTAAAAACAAATCCTTATTATTTGAAAAGTGTGTCGTCGCTGCTGTGTCTAACACCCAACCATATGTTTCATTAATATCGTTAACTTGGTTAGCTTCATTTTGAACATAATTTTCTATTAATGATACTTCGTACCTATCTTCAAATATACAGCTAATAAGGCTAGCTTCGTGATTTTTATTTGTTTTATTCTTTTGCAATGCGTTCTGTCCCTTCTTGCTATCTCGAGCTGAACGGCTAATATTTCCTTTAATATTCCTATTGGAATTAAACTTGTTTCGATTATAAAATTTTTCTCTATCTTGCTTATTCGCTCTTGCATAGGCATTAAATATGATGCTACTTCCATTATCTGCCTTTACCTGGCTAAGTCTACTTTCTTCGCGAATTAATTCATCTCCGATTTTATCAATTATAAAATCTTTATCCTCCCAGCAATAAATGATCTGTACTATTCCGGCGTACTCATTAGGTAAGTGTCGTATCAACTGAAATCCTTTAAATATATTGTCTATCGTCTGACCAGCGGCTTCCAAGTTTTTAATACTTTGCTTAATCTTCGACACGAAGAAACCCATTTCCTCCCCTTCATATCGAATTGAAAAAAACTGATCTACAAAGGTGTATTATGCGTGCTCTTGTTTTGGGTTGAAAGTGTTTTTCTAAAATGTCCCAAGCTTCTTTCCCATCTGTCGTATGATGGATGAGGGGTCGATATTCAGGCTCAATGCCATAATAAATAGTTGAATAAGCTTTATCACGTCTAAGATTATAATCTTTAATTTCCTTACACGTTGCAGTATCACTAAGTTTTGGTTCAATACCTTCTATAAATGACCATGAGCCCTTATCCATTAATGCTACCTTAATGTCAATTTTCCACCTTTCATAATTATTTCCATTTAAGGATTCTAAACGTATGATATCGTTACTAGCCATCTTACTAAGCTTTCAAATACACATATGAAGTATAAATAAAATTTACTTAAACTATAATACATCTATCCACTACACATTTCTTCAAATTTCTTTTCAAGTAAATTACCACTTTCATAGAACCATTGTGCTTAATTCACTGTACGGCCCCCATTTCAAATCATTTAAGACAAAATGCAAGGTTCGGCCAACGTACTCTGGCCCATAACCCGGTCTTTAAACTTTCGCAAGTGGAAGCAATAAAATAAGACCATACTCACATATTCATCTCATAACTCATAGTTTTATTTAACATACTTAAACTGCAGTTTACAACTCGAGATCATCCAGGCTGGTGAGGTACGCAACAATATACAATTCCAGCCAATTCGTGTGGATATTTATACAACTGAAAATAACAGGCCCGCACATAAGCGGAAAAAAGGTAATGACGCTGCATGAACAGCCAGAAAATTTGCATATACCCGTCATTTCGACGGAAAGCTGGTTGGCGTAAACGAACGCACTGCGGGAGGAGGGAAATTTACATTTAAATACCAACACAAATTGTAACGGTAAAAATGAGTAACCATCAACGTTTAGATGATGGAATGAGATGGCAAATTATGGGGAGACTAGAAGCAGGCCAATCTCAAGTCCAGATCTCTAGAGAGTTCAATTTAATGGCCAGCGTCATGTGTAACTTATGGAAACAGTTCCAGGATACTGGATCCATCGAGAGAAAGCCTGGAAAAGGTTGTCCAACAGCCACGATAGGCAGAGAAGATCGCCATTTGTCCATTGAAGCGAGGCGTAACAGGAGTGCTACAGCTTCTCAGCTCTCTCGTGACTCGTATGCAGCCACAGGAACCCGTGTATCAAGGGTAACTGTTTCCAAAAGACTTCATGAGAGAGGTTTGTTTGTAAGAAGACCTACTGTTTGCATCCTGCTCACTTCTATGTACAGGAGAATCTGTTTAGCATGGTGCAGAGAGTATAGAGATTGAAGTATGGATCAATGGGCGACGGTTCTCTTCACTGATAAGTCCCAGTTCAGCCTAAACACTGATTCTTGCTTTGTGTTCATATGGAGACAACTGGGACCTCCAATGTCCACGAAATTGACCATTACGGCAGAGGAGGTTTAATGGTCTGGGCATGCGTCATTTTGGATGGCGGCACACCTCTCCATATGTCTTTGAAAAAGACACTGTGACTGGTGTGAGGTATAGGGATGAGGTCTTGGAATCCTATGTTCACCTTTTCAGGGGTGCAGTTGGACCTCAGCAGTGGCAGCTCGTGGGATACAGCAAGTACAGCCGGGCTGCACTTGAAATTATCAGCACATACTTTAAAATAATTTATTCTACTAATTTTCCTAAATTCAGATTAGAATTATGGAATTCCTATGGTAAATTAAAAAAAATCTCAAAAAAAAAAAAAAAAAAACATTGTGGCCGGATTGTTCATTCAGAAAAAAAGCACTTTAATCTTCCCGCAATTCAATTGGGAAAATCTTTGGTTCAGCCCAGAGCGCTGATAAGAAAATTGGCAGCACCGTTGCCATGACAACGATTACGTAAGCAGTCCCTCCGGCATAGGCTATAATGGGGATACGCAGCTAAGACTCAGCTCATCAAAGATTTTGAAACGTCGGCAGCACTTGAAAGAGCGCGGTGAATTCGACCCACTGATTGACTCAAGAAGTGAGGGAGGGGATAAGGAGAATATATGTTCGGCAAACTCTCGACTTTATATTGCTGAATTTATCAAGAAGGTAAACCTGAATAGACGCTTGTGAATGGACAATTACCCATCAAAGCAGTATTGTTTTTAAGTAAGCAAGAACTAGCATTTAGAGGACATGGCGAGCGAGAAAATTCTTTAAACATGGGAAATTTTAAAGATCTTTTAAAATTATTGATATCTGAATTAAAACAACGCCTTTTTATGAGGGCAACACTGACTGATTCGCAAGTTTAAAAGAAAGGAGAATTGATTTGACTTATAAAAAATAAGTAAGTTTTCTTTTTTTTTTTTTTTTTTCCTTTTCTTCTCAAGTTATCGTTACAAAAGAAAATTCTAAGGAAACTTCGAATCAGACACGGATTAATGCAATTTTGAGGGTAAGAGCGGCTGCTTGAAATTTATGTCCATTTTATGGAAGTAAAATAGGATCTCTTACATTTTTTATGTAATTTCTTTTTTTTTTCCCTCGGTGAGGGCTTAATCCGCCAGCTTTTGAATTCAGTAACAAAGATTTTCCATTCCTGTCCGGAGGAAGGGAGGGGGGCTCATATGCTTCCGGCTGCACTAATAGTTTTGACCACGGGCCGCCACTGGACCTCAGTTCATTTTAATGGAAGATAACGCATGGCCACATTGAGCTCTTCTGGTCAATGAATTTCTAGAGAGTGAGGATATTCTCCGGATGGATTGCCAGCCAGATCTCTAGACCTTAACCTTATAGAACATGTTTGAGACGCTCTGGGGAGGGCAATTGCAACTCATAACCTCCCTCCAAGAACCATCCAGGGCATGAAAACAGCGTTACTGAACGAGCAGAACCAATTGCCACAGGAAATCGTAAACTGCCTTCTTTCAAGTAAGAAATCACGCTGCGAGAGCAGTATATCTGCAAGAGGGGACCATAGACCAACCCATTTTTTTTTTGTTTATTCTGCAACTGCTGTTTCATAACTTCTGACTACAACGTGTGTTACGCACAATCATGCATGTGCTTTACAATTATTGAATGGTTATTTGTTTTGTATTGTATCAATGTTATGTACATATCAAATTTCCTTAAAATTGATCCAGTAGTTCTAGAGATAATCGCCCAAGTCTGCAAACTCTCTTAATTTCCTACACCAGTCTATTTTGTGGTGCTAAATATGCCAATCTGACAAGAATTATGCATGAAAGTATATGGAGAGCTGTTTTAATGGCAACCATATAGTGGAATGATTATCGTTTATGCTAATGCGTAAATTGCAAAGAATCACCAAACAATAAAAGACTGCATTCGTGGCAAATATCTAAACCGTTTCTTTAAATTAAGCATTAAAGAGGGAGAAACGAAAATATGTAGTATTGGTATCAGTAAAAGATAGTATTGGAGTAATTGTAGATATGGTAGGGCAATATTGATCATTGCACACTATACCGCATCAATAAATATTTCGTGAAATTAAAAGTGTTGTATTCGTTTTTCAACAGCCGTCTTACAGCATAGCTAACTAATAAGCAATTCTACATTGCGTTAATATATCCTGGGGTAGTTTTAACAGAAGAGACTATACCTGAACTTTTTTTTTTCTTTCTTGTAGATTCTGCATTGCCACAACATGTTATGATCACATTTTAGGAAAATGTTTTCTTCTTGCCTTGCGAAAAGCAAGTACACAGCTATTTAATTATAAAATAAAATGGTTCTCCACATCATGTAGTATCTAAAGTATTAATGGTATAACTTAAACTAAAAAGAGTATTATGTAGAAATGAGACATTTTGAAAGTTAGGAATTTTCGATGCAGACCATCAAGCTTTTGTTTTACTGATCGTGAATGACACCGACATAATTTTTCGTGTCATAATATCACAATGGTCTCAGGTCAGTACTTATATTAACTTTACGAATAACTAATGAGTAACTCTACGCCAAGAGTCAAATCATTTTGCTTATCTTTAGATTCCACACTACTGGAATTATTTCGAATTATACATGTAAGAAAAATTTTCGTTCCCTATCGTGTGGAGAACAGGTACGACGCTAGTGAATATATATAAGAAGAGCGTGAACTAATAGTAAAAATTGAAAAAAAAAAAAAAGAGATGCACAGTTAGATGCTACAATAGTTCTAAATACAAAATTTCAAAATTCTGCAGTTAAAAGTTTTAGAGATACGCAAAATTATTTTTATCGCCAAATTTGGCAATATATTGGAAAAACTAGCCAAGGTCGATGAAAAATGGAGAGATTTTGGGCATGGATCAAACAATGACTGACTATTGCCAAATTTGGCAATATTTCTCCAAAACTTGCCAAGGGCGAAGACAAATGGCAATATTTTGGGCATGGACCAAATGAGTGACTATCGCCAAATTTAGTAATATTTTGGCAAAACTCATCAAGATCGATGACAAATGACGAGATTTTGGGCATTGACCAAACAATGACTGACAACAGATGTAATATATTGAAGATGTCCATAGACATTAATGTATTGAAATTCTTTTGGGTGATCCTGTAAATAAACTCTTCTGCAGATTGGAACCAAAAATCAAGATGCTCAACTAGATGTTACAACAATCTTGTACAATTTCTACATTTTAAGACTAATAGTTTTTGAGATTTGAGGGTTAAACACATACACATGTGCACCAAAAGTCGCTAAGTTTGGCGACTTTTGGTGGTCCATTTTCTAACTTATATGGTAGGATGGTATTGTACTTGAAATGGATGAATGTCCTTAAAGTTGCCATTGACCGTAATGTGTTGGAAATCCTTTGAGTGTTCTTGTAGCAGAACTATATAAATGATAAAGACACTTTTTTCGATGGAAAAATTCATTTTGTAACCCTTACAGCATAGATCACTTATGAGTCGTACGAACTAGCCTAATACCTCTAAAATACGCTTTAATGAACTTCTGCCCATAGAGCTTACTCTTTTGGGCGGCCCTGTAGAAAAAATATCCAGTTGAATGAGACCGAAAGTGTGTGTGTTTGGGGGGGGGGTTGCACAACTAGGTGTTATGATAGTCCTGAATATACAGTTGCAACATTCTACGACTAATAGTTTTTTAGATATGCAAGTTTAATCAATTTCAGCCCATAGAGCGTAATGTATTTAGAATCTTTTGGGCGGTCCTGTAGATAAATTATCCAGTCGATTGGGACCAAACCTGTATTGACATCAAGTGTCATCCACTACACGTTTTAAAAAATGTATTTGAACTTGAGTGGATGAATAAAAAAGTATTTTATTAACGATTCAAAATTTGAACAAGATATATATATAGGGAGAGTGTGAACTAATAGTAAGAATTGAAAAAAGTGCCGCTTAAAATAATTTTTTTTTTTTTTGGGGGGGGGGGTCTAAATAGATAGTGAGCTTAATAATAATTGTTCCTACAAAATTTTTAGAACCTTCAAAAACAAAATGTACTTTTAACTGTGCATTTAAAGATAGTTTTCTCACTCTAAAAATACATACTTGAAAAAGTATGTATTTTTAGTAAAGGCCCTCCAAATCCATCATTTGGAGGGCCTTTACTAATACTATATTACATACTTCTGTTAACTTATTTAATCGATAATTCATAAGAAATCAAGCTGAGGAGGCAGATCTAATGCAGTTATACTTCCGCTATTCAAAATGCACTGCATGAGCGGAGCGCCTTCAAACTGTGCACGCATGCAGAGGGGGACTGTTACTTCTACACATCGCGTGGTGCACTTCTAAAGCCCATTTCATTCATGTTCTTTGAGCATGTGTGCATTACTTTCAACCTACCCTCGTAAAACTGAAATAAAATATTTTGTTCAAAAACATCTCAAAAGATAATTGTATCTTTTCTAAATAGAATAATCAATATAATAAATAATAAAAAATTTGGATAAAACATTCATTATCCTATTACTTTCAAATGTTTTTGCAGGATATAATAATCTTGAATGTGATCAAGTATTTTGTGAGTTTCTTTGCGGAGCAAGAGTATCAGAAAACCCTCTGTTTTCAGTTTGCCTGGGCTTACGGCTTCCCGGATAACCCGATTGTCTTGTTTTTGTGCAAAAATCCTCCCCATTTTAATTATTTTATCTGAACGGACTTACTGACATTCGCGACCTTGACCTGTGGTTTCAATGGCCAAAAGCAATTCCTTTATATTTAACGTGGTTAATTTCCATGATTAATGAGATAACTTCGGAAAAACCACTCAAAATACTGGTGTTAAACGATAAAGTAAATAAAAAACTTTGTCAAAAACACACATAAGATGTTATAGGTAAAAAAGATATCTAGGTATAGGTATCTTTTTACCTATAACATCTTATGTGTGTTTTTTACAAAGTTTTTTATTTACTTTAATGAGATAACTTATCAGAGTTGTTTATACTCAAAATATAAAAAATGGCTTACATTCTATATATTATTATTGTTTGAAATAATAATTCACCTTTTATTCAAACATTGTAAAATGTAAATATAAATAAATAAAAATAAAGCAAGCCAGATACCAAAAGTTTTCTAAAGATGGCTTATTCCTACTCCATACACCTTTGAATTTCGCCTGCCCCCCCCCCCCCTACTCTAAAAAAAAAAGAACTTTGGGACTGCCCAACATCCGGTTTAATACCATCCTCATATTTACTACTAATCAAAATAAGTTTATGTCCAATGTTTAAATAAAAATTGTTTCTTGGGGGAATACTTTTTTTATGGGATGCTTTTGTTCCGACATTCCTATGGACCTCAGCTCTCGGGGAAATGCAGAAGCTCAACTTGCTCAATATTTCCTGTATATTGAGTCATTTTGAAAAATTTGGGACTATATTCCGTATCTGGTGTTGTTTATGTTTCATTCGGGGATCATTTTGGCGCCATCGAGGGTGATGCACAGCCTGAGTGAAGTAACCTGCTAGTGGTATTTTTGGCTGGCAACCATAAAAAAACATGTATTGTCAGTTTGGGAATTTGAAATTGTTTCATGCTATGGATGGAAGGAAATGAAGTATGTTATGTTATTGTATGAAAAGAAAGTGTGTGTGTGCTAGAAATATGGTGTGACTATAAAGCTAAAAGCATGTTGGTTTTATGTTATCATCCAGTGTGTGTGTTTGTTAGAAATGTAGTGTCAATATAAAACTAAATAAAAGAAAGCATGCTGGTTTTACGCTATAAGCCGGTGAGTGTTAGGGACATTTCTGAGGGGTTAATTAAAAAAAGTAAAGGTAAGTGCCTTTTTTAACGAATCTTTGCAATGTTTAAAGTTTTTAATGCGAATTTTAAATTGATATTTGATGTTTTTATGTTTTCATAAGTGCTATTTGTGTACTATTCTAATCATACTGACTTTATATGAGGTGTACAACTAGGTTGTTTAATCCACCGATGTTGTTTTGAGTTGAAAACGAACTAGTGTTTGCCCAGTTTACATTAAGCTGTACAACTAGGTTGCTTAATCCACTGTAGTTTTTTTAGTTAAAAACGGTCCACTGTTTGCTCATTTTAAATTGCCTGTTACTGAATTTGCAGACATTTTTAGGTTAAATATGGACGGTGTATTTTGTTTTAATGTTTTTGTTAGTGGAATATCTGTGCAATTGTAATGTGTTAAAATGCTTTGACTTTTCTGATCGTACAAAATGGTTGACGACAGTCACTGGGGCTTGGCAACCGCCAAGCTACAGCGACTGTCACCATGTTTACAAGGGGTGCGCACCATCTTGTATGATTTTACCAAAGTTTGATTATAACTTCATTCTATTCATTTGATTTGTTACTGCAAAGCCCATGAAATGATCGGGGCCGACAGGCTGCAGCCTACTCAGCCCAATGAATAATCCGGCCCACTGACGGATTAATGCAATTCGTGGGTGGAAGCGGTTAGTTAGAAGATCACATACACATCCATTTTATGGAAGTAAAATAGGATTGTTTACATTAATTTCTCTTTTCTCGGGTTGGTAGTCGCCCCCTCCAACCCCCTCCCTTTAATCCGTCCTTGATCCGCCTTGACTCTGTTCTTTCATTTTGGCACTTATTTTTCTTTCTGTATTTTGTTTATTTCTGGATTCCTTCTTCAAATAAAGACAAACTTCTAACATTATTGGTAAGGAAGGCACTTTTTAAAGGTTGTACTTAAGTGGGTGGTCCAAGGGTCTGGATACCCCTTCCTCCGAGCAGCGAATTTCACTAACGAAAGGATAATGATGAAGACTTTTCTTAAAAAATTTGCCTTTCCCACCGTTTGGATCCTCTCTGAATTTTTTTCTGGGTACTACTGCATGTTTTGTTCCACAGCGTGTAAAAAATAATCTTGTGTCTGTCTCTTATCGCTGTCTTAAGAATACTGATTCAGTGCGCCTAGATAAACAGTTGACTATATAATGCAGGCATGCAACAGTCAAATTTATAAAAGTTATTAGAAAATGGTCATGACTTCACCAGAGGGGCAGTGAATTGAAAGTTGACTGTATGTTCTTTCAATGAGTTATGTACAATTGACTTACCGTTCCATGATAGAGCTTCAAAAATTGTCTTATGAAAAAAAAAAGAAATAAATAAACCTGATATGTTTGCTAAAAAAAAAAAAAAAAAAAAAAGCTTGATCTTGGGTTGGGATTTGAAACATTCAAATTAAAGGTGCGGGGGCCCATAGCATTTGATACTTCTGCTATATGGCTACCGACACTGCCTGAGGTTGAATTTCAGTTTGAGTATTTATGTTTAAAGTTTCTTAGCTTGTCAAATAAAATTCCCTGAACAACTTCAATATCATATCTTTTTGGTGTTGTTCTGACTTCACGACAAATTAATTTAACAATTTATTTTAATATGCTCTCTTTTTTCTGCCCCTGAACCATTTTTTTAATTATTGTTTCTTTGAATATAATTATGGCAAATATAATTTTCAGTACTTACGTATTATCCTGGCGGTCATTCCCGCCAAACTACTTTTTGGTACTTGCATATTATTCTGGCGGTCCGCCAAGACGAGCAATTTTTTGACAAGATAAATGCCAGACACATGAAATTATTGATGGTTCGGAATACGATTGGCAGCAGTTTGCCAGTACATTTGACAAAAAATTAGTTTGACGAGAATGACCGCCAGCAGAATACGTAAGTACCCTATTTTTTCATCAAATGTGCTGGTAAACTGTTGCCAATCGTATTCCAAGAAATCAATAATTTCATGCGTCCGGCATTTATCTTGGCGAAAAATCACTCGTCTTGGCTGACCGCCGCGATAATACGTAAGTACATGATTTTCTTTAAAGTAAATACAATTATAATGAAGATGAGGGACAAAGTGAGCAGTAGTTGCTTAAGAACAACCTGCAGATGGCAGAAATATTATGTAGGTTTCAATTGATTTTATCATGGGTGTCCACAGACTGGTACCGATCCATGGTGCCGTTTCATGCAAGGAACATTAAATTATTTCCATTTTATTTATGTAGTGTATTTCTCTCTGGTTTATGGTAATTTATACCTATATAACAGAAACAATCTTCTAACTATTTTAAAATGGTTTATTGTTTATAAAACATTTTAAGATTATGAATTAAAATTACAGTCATAAAATTGAAAGTAAATGAACTTTCCTGAAAGAAAAGAAATGAACAAATGAATAAAATGAGTTTTTATCGAAAAAAAAAAATAGACATAAAGTCATTCACATATTATTCTGGTGCTCTGCCAAGATGAGTGATTTTTTACTGAGATAAATGCCAGACATATGAAATTATTGATGGTTCATAATACGATTGGCAACAGTTTACCAGCACATTTGACGAAAAAATAGTTTAGCGAGAATAAAAATTATCAAGTTGACCGGTCCACAGCAATAAAAAAGCTGGGGAGCACTGCTCTAGAGGGCCCATCTACTGAATTTTACAGCTTTACACCACTCCTCTGTTCTGTATTCTGCTGACAGACAGACAAACTCTTTCCTTTATTATTATTGATAAATATCACAGCCAGTTAATAATTATCTTCATTAGCTTTTACGTTTAAATGTTATATAACTTAAATTAGTTTTTTCTTTAGGTAATATAATTGAATGGCATCTTCCAAGTGACTGCAATGTTGATGGCATTGAGTTCAAAGCTATGGCCAGTGGATCTCATAGAGTTCACACTGATTTTATGTAAGAATGAATAATCATTTTAAAATAATTGTTATTTTATATATATTTTAAAAACCATAGCAACAGTAGTTCCTCCCCAAGTACAGGTATATGAATAAAGATAAATAACTTAATAAAACATGAATAGAAACAGAACATCAGTGACTTTATTACAAATGTATGGGTAGCCAAATATTTTTTGCTGCTGATGACAAGATAACTGTTTTAAAAATTATTTATTGTTTTAAAATTGTTCTGTTATATCCTCATCTCTTGCAGTATTTGTCTAATTCGAACAGAGTTGGCAGTAACCCAGGTTTAACATTGATTAAACATGTATTAAACAGGGTGTAAAAAAATCATAATGTTTTTTAAAAAATCAAATTAATCAGATTTTTTTTGCATATAGTCAGATTTTAAAAAATAATTACTGTATTGCACCAAATATAATGCAGCCTTTAATATAATGTGACTCTGAAACTTTTCATCAAAATAATTTGAAAAATCCTATATCCAGGTCTCGAATTTAGCACGAGTCAGGTTTATAATGGGAAATAGTCAGTAAAAAAATACCGTATCATATTAGGGCCAATACGGTAGCTCAGATCACTTGCATAGATTTTGTGGATTTTGTTTCGGAGGGAGGCACAGACAGTTTTGTCCAATTAAATAATAACTTAATTAATGTTCTAATTATTAATTGTAATTAGAAATAATATTTCTTCAATATAATAATCTCTGCATATAGATGCTTTTGTACCAGTTTAGTCTAGCGTGTATCTCAACCTTGATAAAATTTTTTTGATCAAGGCCCATATCTGCTACTACCATAAATCTTATTCTAAAATTGCCTAGTTTGCAAATGAATGAATGTAGAAACACCAAATTTAGATGACATGTGCACAAAACAGTTACATGTTGACTGCAACATAGAAATTTACATTTAAAAAATGTGCACAAATGATTTACAACAACAAAAAAATGCAATCTTGCTGAAAAAGCCCATTCTTGAAAAAAATAATGTATCGCACTTTTATGTGGTGAAATGTCATAGAAACATGAGTTTTAATAAGGGGTATGCCCATCCCTAGCTTGAATGCATTCACGGCATGGACCTCCATGTTTTCTATGCTCTCAATTAAGTTGTTGGTTACCGAAATGGAGAGCAAGACGAAAGAGTAAGCTTTGTTCCAGCTATCTTAAAGACCTTGGAGGTGAACTTAAAGCAGCAACCTGTCTACCAAGATAGTCTCGAAGATGCTGTATCAGATTCAGGTCAGGAGATTGAGTTGGTCATTCCTTTCGCTCTAAACCAAGACTCTTAAGATATTCCTCAACAACTACAGCTCGGTAAGGTTCTGTATTATCATTCATCAAAATGAAATCATTGCCAATTGCACCGGCATAAGGCCGGACATATGGATCAAGGATCTCATCCCGATATCTCACTAGTCAGAGTTCCTCCCTGGAATACATGCAGGTCAGTGTGACCACCGAGTGAGATCCCTGCCCAAACGATTATTCCGCTGCCTCGGTAACTGCGTCTTTCAAGAGTGCTAGCAGATATTCTTCTGCCTGATGCTACAGAGTGGTCTGCAACAAGTTGTGACAAAGAAATGCTTCTTCTCCTTCAGGCTGAAAAGCTATAAAACGGTCTTGTGCAGGTATTGTAGCTGGTGGTCGGCCTGGAACATGTCTTATGGATAGAGAATCTTCGGTTTGATATTGATTCTAGAGACGGTAGACCACATCAAGGTGCCTAGCAGCATAAGCCATTTCCATTCATCCTACCAATCGCCACCTTGATGAATCGGGCAAACGGCTTCTCTCAGACATTATGGGACCCTACTGCCTATTGTCAACGAATTTCCCTTCATAATCTTTATCTGCTTATCAATCCAATCCTATATGCATTCTGTGCATACCACAGAGTCTGTGTATTCAAAATGTTTTGAAAAGCCACTTGAGATTTAGAATAATATTAAAATGTTTATAGGAGAAGCAAAACTTCCCAGAAATGCTGTAATTTCAACTGTTGAGAATTCTGTCAGTCAGGGTGAGAAATTGGGAGCAAAAATCTAGGCGTCAATGGCACCCAACTTTTTTTTCCCGGTTGCCAAACTGTCTCGTTCAGGTGCAGTTTCGAAAACCTTCGTTTTGTTTATATGCATAAAGTATAAACAGGTAGGCTTAATGATGATGTACAGCAATAAAAAGAAGATCAGGACTATTGAAATTAAGATAGTAATAAATAGTAAGTAAATATAAAAAATTATTTTTTCTAGCTTTCCACATATGCATCCAGGATAAAATATTATGATGCATTTTAAAAGAACGTGGTCTTTAGTTATAGTTTAGAAGTATTTTATAAATTGTTTCTCGCTACAATGCCTGTGGTAGATAAACTTATGCAGTATACGTGTACTAGCTTCAAAATGTTAGCTGATCCACCACCACTGTAAGCAAACAGCTTGTACATGTTAAAATTGTGGAAATATGTATTTGTATTCTCAGTGGAGTTGGGAGTGAGTCTATGAAAGTTTTCAATGCCATCAAGAAGGATTTTTGATTTTACATAGCTGTTTTATCTTATTAAAAATTATTTTTATTTAAATTACTTAAAACACATTTTAATACAAACTGAATTTTATTGTAATTATTAAAATTTTTATATTTAAATAAAAAGTATTTATTTTATATTTTCAAATAACTAATTCCATTTAAGTTTTTTTTTTCTTAATTTACATTATCTCATAAAGGTGTTTTATTTAAAAAGATAAATTTTATTAAGTTTAAACAATCAAATAACATTTTTATTAAAATAAAATTTTTCTTTTAATTATCGTAATTTAGGCCCGGAAGTCCGAAATTTATAATTTCCCAAAATCCAGATGTATTGCTAAAGTCCACACCCTCCACCCCCCCACCCCACACACACGCACACACAAATAAATAAATAAATAAATCTTCTTTCGTTTTTTCACGAAATTGCATTAATTAATTGCAGTCAATCCATGTATTGTTTTCAGTCACGCACTTAGCCAGTCCTTATTGCAGTGCTGCAACATGCCATGGCAAAAAAAATCCAAGATGGCATCCGAACTGTAAACCTGTACTCTCCTGCAGAAAATAATTATATTTAATTAATGAATAATAACTAATCCAAATGCCTTAATTAAAAGGATCTCGTGCGTTCATCAATATTGATATCAAGTATTATCATTGCATCTTCTCACACCGCCATGCCATACGAGCCGAGCTAACACTAAAACACACATTTGCAGAAAGAATCCAATATGGCAAATGCGAGCTCGTAATTTTCTCCGATCAACTTCATTAATTTACATGGAGTTAAAAAATTATCGCTAAATTTCTTTTCATTTCTCTATTTGTTTACAATACAAAAAGTGTGATTTAAATGATTAAACATCCATGGAAGACAAGAAAGTGGTCTTCCACGCATTTTTCAACCACAGAAGACAGTCTGCAGAGGATCGTTCCCTTTCTGCCATGGGGCGGTTTATGTGTGAAAAGCTTACAAAAGCAAAAAATTTTTTTGAACGAAATTTGCATTTATATTTTTTCAGCACATTTTAAAAAATAGTGGTCTAGACAAAGTCCCCAAAATTTGCAAAATAGTCGTTTTTTGCGGTATTTTTGTTTAAAAAGTCACTGTAGTCGGCCGGTGCCAAAATAGTCGCTTTTTTGTTGCCTGTGGCAGCCCTGTATCGGGCGAAATGTTAGGTGTAAAAAATGACAACTGGTTCTTAAATCTCGGTCGTCAAAACAAAAATTGCAAAAATACGACTAACGACAGTTGAAAAATACGACTAACGACTGCTAATTTCGCACCCTGCTGTCAGTTATTTATGAAATGCAAATTTGCTGTTTGTAAAATGGCATCAAATGCATGCGAGCCATTTCTCTGCCTTTACCAAACATCAAATCCTATGTGTTGTTTTTTATTTGAAGATCTGCATAATTTGATTTGGGCCTTAATGGCATGTATTATATGTGAAGAAATTCTTAGGAAAATTAGTTGCTATAGACCAGGGTTGCACAACCTTCTTCAGACGGCAGGGCCAAAAAAAAAAAAAAAAAAAAAATCAAGGTACCCTACATGGGACCAATGATGCAATGCTTTTTTTTTGGGGGGGGGATTATATTTATAAGTAAAAAAAGTACTAAACTACTTTGATAACACATACAATTCTGCTTATACATATTTTTATAAATGAAATAAGATGCCAAATATGTATATGTAATTATATCACAGATTATCTAATTAATCTGCAGATTAATTATTCAGTGAAACCCTGATCTATCATTCCCACATTCATCGTTTTCCCGTATTGATCATTTTATTTCTGTGGTCCCTTCACAAATTGTATTTGAATAACGTTAAAGAAACCCGCATGTATCGTTCATCATAAATTGACTTTCCCGTGTTCATCATTGTAAAATTTTTCTCCTGGCTAAAATGAAATTGAAGGTTAAGGGGATCCATATAGCATACAAACTGTATATTTTCTTGATATGATTTCTTGGTCTGATGATGAACAGATGAACAATGGTTGTGTGTTGAAGAGGTTTATTTATTTATTTTTTAATCCTACGCCGGACCTAGGCCATAAAGCCATTAGTCCCTTATGGGCAGCCCAATACACTCCAGCGACATAAGAGAAATTAAAAACATCTTCTGCAGTATGGCTTGCAACATCTTGAAGTTCAGGGCAAACGTGAAGGTGGGTCTCAGTCATATCTTCCACTCCTCAGAGAGGACAAAGTAGTGAATCTGTCAGTTCAGTATGGTGGAGATGGCACTGCAGATAATCGTGCCTAGTTCTAAGTCTGAAAATTGCAATGCCCACAGCTCTAGGCAAAGAGGAGGGAATGGGAGATGTCAAAAGAGAGCCCCAAGGTCACTAACTAACAGTAGTTCTGTAATGGATCCTCCGGCAATGTTTAATGTTATAATTAATAATCCTTTTAATGGTAAGGTACTCAACTGGAGAAGGAGGTTGAGATAAAATCTGCACCTCTCTTCGCAAGGCCATCAGCAATATCGTTCCCCGCAATACCACAATGGCTGGGGATGCACTGCAGGGCAATGTTTTTCCCCTCCTCCAAAATAGGGATGTAACAAATATTCGGCCACTATTCGGTATTCGGCTATTTTGCCGAATACTCAATTGGCTGAATATTCAGTAAGCCGAATACTGAACAGGTGTTCGGCTGAATAGTTGTGGCCGAATATTGCCACATATTCAGATCAATAATTTCATAATAAAGAGAAAAGAATATTTTTAACATGTATTTTTAAACGCATTTACAAATAATATTGCGTAGTTATATACTTCATTCGACATATTTTTATATGTATACAGCCCCCAGTAAAAAAATTGACGTATCTGAAAGGTACTCTTAATTTGACAAACTTTTCTAATTGAAAGTATTTTTCAATCATTTACAGTTTAAAAGATGATCGCTTTGTATTTTGAAACAACTGGTGTATAAAAATTTAAAAATGTTTGAAATAGTAGGTTTGCATTATACGTTGGAATTTATGATACATTGTTACTACTGTTTACTAAGTAAAAACTTATTTTAAAAGTACATAGTAATAAATTTATAACAAATTCAGTTTAAATTTTTAAAAAATCTGATTTAAATGTTTTTAAAAATTATTTAAATGTTTTTAAAATCTGATTAAAAATTTTTTTTGAACCCTGATTTTATGACAATTTTTAAAGATCCATAAATCATGGTCTTAGCTCCTACAGCATAAAAAAAATTCTATCATATTAGTCCGAATATAACGTGATGTTTTTTGATTGATCATTTCTCATAAAAAACCTGACTCATGCTAAATTCGAGACCTAAATATAAAATTTTTTTAATAATCTTGATGAAAAATTTCAGTGTCGCTTTATATTCGGGCTAATATGATATTTAAGAACTTCAGTATTTCTCTGTAGTAGCATTTTTTTTTCTTGATGTACACTTCTTTTTTTAATCTTATTTACAGAGAAGTTTAATTATTCATCCAGCAAATGTCCCTGAATATGTAAATTTGACTATTGGCTTCTTATCAGCTGATTAACTTTTTACATGCCAATGTTCCTTTTTTGGAACATAATGTTTAATATTTTTAAAAAAATAAACTGTCATATCTATCAGTTTGAAAAAAATACTGCTTATTATTGAAAGTGTGATTCATTTTTTGATATATTAAGTATTTTCCAAATGCAAAAAATTTCAGCCCAGAAAAATTTCTAAAAATTGCCTTTCTTTTTACAATTTTTACATACACAAGAAAACAAATTCTATAGAATTCACAAAAATTCAAATTCACTCCAAAATTCCCCTATTGTATTTCCAATGGATGAATTCAAAGAAGTAATTAAAAAAATTCAAAATATATAAAGGTATCTTTTCTCAATCTTGCATAAAAGTGCAATGTTCCGAAAAAGGAACATAGGCATGTAACGATATACGAAATCAGGGATGTCTCATGTATGTGTTGCTTGTGTTCCTTTATTAGATTATGATACATTCAGTGCTTATATCTGCTGAACATAAGTCTGTCAAAGGCATAACCTATATTTTATTTATTTTTGAAGGGTGAAGGACTAGAGGGGGGGGCGGGTAAGGGGGAAGTTGTCATATCTTTTACCCCTTTGCCAGAAGGAGGTGGATAGTTAGTGCTGCATTCCTCTGATTTGAGCTCAGATAGCTACTTGTTTCTTCTGTTAGTAATGAATGTATGCTTCACAAGGGTTTGTTTCTTTATTTTAAGTCTTTTTATGTAGAGGGAACTCATGGGAGGAAGTGACATCAAGTCACGTGCTTGATTTTCTTTCTATGCTCCGCAATTTTTGAGGCCATTTCAGTAAAAATTTGTATAGATGTTTGTAGAAACAATGTAGATGGTGCAGTCGAAGAAATTTCTTACTATAGACAATGTTGATTTTTTAAAAAGTTCCATGTCGGATGATTGAAATAAGTCATAGAAATTTGTCAATACCTCTTGATGAAAACAGGTGCATTACTAATGAAGAAATAAATTATAATAGTTTTGAGCTGATTACACCTGGAGACGTGTGGGCAATAGAATTTTAGAAGAGAAATTAATTTAAATTTGTTTCAGACGAAGCCTAATATCAACATTACCCTGTGCTCATCAATAGAAATCTGCAAAAAATTCGGATGCACATGATGTTCTTACCTGATAAGGGCATTTTTTAGTATGCCAAAAAAAAAGTAAATAAATAAATACTCTAAACATGTGTTTTGAATGCAAGAAAATTCTCCATGTACACTTCCCACAATATCATAGAAATTGCAAAAAAAAAATGCTAAAAAATTATAAAATGAAATTTGTGTTTTAGTGGCTTTTAAAATTTTTGTACTGCTGGTTGAAATTCTAAGCACCCTCTAAAGAATAAAATATTTTATTATTTCTTCATCAGGTAGCTGACATTTTAAAAACTGCATTTATTTATATTATCTGTATTATTAGTCAAGACTGTACAAGCGTAAAATTGCTTTTATCGTTCTTTTATACATTTATGCATTGCATTTCTTATAAAATATATGCTAATTTTAAAATTACAATTTTTTTTATTGAGTTTTGCTTAAATTTTAGTCATTTTGCACCTAATTATCAAGTAAAACTTTATTATTACATAAAATTTTAGAGTTATCATACAGTTGTTTACATGAAGCAAATACAGAAAAGGAAAGATAGCGTTACATGCCAATGTTCCAAAAATGGAACATCCAAGAAATCAGTGAAGGAAATTTTTTAATGGCAATTTTTTTTTGTTTTATAGTCATTATGGGTGTATTCTAATGTAATTTTGATGAATGAATTATATCTTTTATTCCTGGATCACTGTGCACCATTTAAAGGGTTAATTAGTTACAGGTATTATATCTAGAAATCATTTACAGTACGAAAGCCTCCTACAGACAGAAAGATTGTAATGAAAGAAATGGTAAACAAGAAGTTCAATCAGAAAGTTTGTAATCTCGGAAGCCATATATCTGCTGAACATAACCATAGTGGCATCCATTTCTGAAAATTTTGTTCATGAACTATTTTTCGTAGTTCCTTGAAAGTTGTTTAATAAAGAGACAACTGTAAAAGGCAAAATACCTCATAAATGTTCAATATGTGATAAGTATAGAGGAGGGAACTTAGCAAGAAATTTCCTCTGAATTTTTAAAATTGCTGTTATTGTTCTTATTTGTTTTTCATAGTGATTTTTCTACTTTTTTTTTTTTCTCCTAACCCTCAGTTATTTCAAAAGAGGTCAGCTGTATGGATTAGCTTGTTTTGAAAATATGCCAGTTGATAATGCATCTGAAAGGGGAGCTAGAATGAAGTCAGTTGGAGTATTATCTGTTACACATACTTCTCTCCATTTTCATATGAGTTTTTTAAAAAAACAAGTAAGGTAAATGCTCTTGTACTTTTTTTCTCTTGTATTTTTTAAGTCAATTAAAGTTAAAATTGAATAATATTTTTCCTTTGTTGTAGTGATGTATGATTAAAACATACAAATTATTTTGTCGATTATTGTGTTGTTATTCAATGTTTAGATTTTGTTTGACATTGATTGAAGGGAAAATAATATTCTGCTTGGGGAAAAAAAAAAAAAAAGTTTGTTTGGACTATTTCTAAAATTTGTGAGACTCTTTATCTTTACCATTGTTTTAGTATTCTGGCCTACTGTGCAACTGTTGATTTGATTTACAGATATACTATCTCATACCTGCCAACTCTACTGGATTTTCAGGAGACTACTGGATTTTGATGGTTTCTCCTGGTCTCCTGATTTTAGAGTAAAATCTCCTGGTTTTCTGACATTTTGAAGCTCTAATAGTCAGTTTATTTCCTCGCCAGTTCTGAAAGATTATATAAAGATTATCTGGGTATATTCATTCAATATGGACCAATATACCATAGTATTTTGGTTCATTAATAAAGAGATTTGTGCTTAATTAAGGAAAGGATACTAGTTGTGAAACTTAATATGTGAAAAAAATTCGAAGTGTGTTTTGTGGCACAGATAGGTAGTAGTTATGGCTTTAGGATTGGGATGCCACATAAATCTACTGGATTTTTTTCATGAGATGTTGGCAGGTATGCTATCTAATGTCTGGAGTTTTGGACAGTTAAATAATATGAATACACCTTAGAACCCTTAAAATGGCTTTTACCCAAGGAACTAGTCCACCATCCTTTTCCTAGATAGTTACTCCTCATGTATGTTTGACTTAACACTATGCAATAGGTGCTGTAATGTTGTTTAGTACCCATTTCAAACAGTACAACATTAATTTGGCTATAGGCGATTAGCATGCTGATTATGATAGCCTGTTTTTAATTTGTTTGCTATAAATTTGTTTGATTTATTTTATTTACATTTCATCCAGAGTTTGAGTTATGTTTTATTGTTGCATGGATTAGTTTAGTTGATTATTGTAGTTTGCATTGTATGCAAGAGCATTTTTTTATGGTTTAATATGTGTTTAGTTAGATCACTTGTCAATAGATTTTTTGCTGTTTAAAATGTGTAATAAAGATTTCTTTTTTGATTGGAATAGTGTATATTAAGTACACTTAATTTGCTTTACTGTATTTTGAGATTATTTTTATACTATGAGGTGCATAATTTTTTAATTTGTTTTTCATTTCTTCCGATTGCCATGTATTTCAATTCACTTTACAGCATTTACTGGTAAATCCATCAATTTATTTAAATTTGCTTCCCCACCCCCACCTTATAACAACAAATAACTGGTTAAAAATTTTGGCTTTACTATGCATTCAGATATGTAAATTCCTTTTTTTTTTAAATTTACATAACAGCAGATCATTTTTTTGGAATTTAATATGATTTTTTTTACATGATATTCCTGTTTGTTATTATTGTTGATAATAAAATTTAATGAGTTGAGTGTTTACCTAGCTGTTGATGCTTGACAGCCGAATCGTGGAAGAAAATCACAGGAGAGTTTAGATGGATGTCTTGGTAGATCAGTAATTTCATGAGAAATTACTGATTTTTTTAGTTTTTTAAAATCTTCATATCTGCATTTTTTGTATCATGTAATATAGATGCACACACATACAGAAGGTGTCCAGTGCTAACAGCACCCAATAGCTATTTTCTAAACCGTTAGTCAGGGACATATAATTCTAATTGCAAAAATGCTTTAAATTATATAATCTATTATATAAAAAAAATTGAAGTCAATAAATCAATTCCTATTAAAATTGCAAAATGTAAATTTTTATACAGTCCCTCAGTCCTATCAGTTATATTTAGAAAATTTTTCTTTGTGCAAATTCATGCACAGTTTAAAAAAAAAAAAAAAAAAAAAAAAAAAAAAACACGTTCTACAACCAAAATTCACCGAGTTACAGCTGCTTAAAGTTAGAGCACTTTTCCAGCTGCCAAATAGGGGTTGTATACAAAATGAATCTGAGAAAAATTAACGTACATGGTTTTGAGCTTTGTAATATTTATTAGCAATTTCACTAACCATTTTATGAATATAGATTGCAATAAAGAAGATTAACGTTTAACTATGTGTATCCAATAAAGTAACATAAAATTATAGCTTATGCTGAAAATAGAATTTTTAAGCAGTTTTTAAATGAACTGGCATTAAATAACTTCCTTCGACTGAAATCTAAAAATGCACCTGTGTAGAAAACTCTTCCTGTACTTTGTGTAGCACACTCATATGTTACACATTTGCATGTTACACATATAGTATTTAGTAAGGTCTGACCTCAGATAGATTTTAATAAAGCTTGACTATAACCCTCTGCTTGCAGGGCCTGATGGATTTGGGGCCCCCTAATCTATGAAATTTGATTTTATTTTTCATAAAATTTTGATATAAGAAAGAATATTTCAGAACAACATTTGAAATTGGGGGTCCTTTCGAGCCTGGGGCCTTGCACAAAGTCCCAATTCGTCTATGCGATAATAAGGCCCTATCTGCTTGAAGATCAGTGCTCTAAAATTAGTTTTGCTTCATTTTCTGCATTATGCCAGAAAATGAAATTAAAACCTATAATTTAAAATTTCAGTATTTATATGGTTCCTTAACGGTTTACTGTAACAGGACATTTTTAAACATGGAAAAATGACTTAAGTCACTAGGTTTGCTACTTTATAAATCGGTGAACGTTGGTCATAGAAGGACAAATTTTTTTTTATTGTGCATGAAATTGTATAAAGAAATTTTTTCTAAATATAACTGATAGAACCGAGGGACAGTCTGAAAATTTAAATTTCGTAATTTTTATAGAAGTTAATTTATTGACTTTGATTGCTTTTGATATAACAGATTTTACAATTTAAAGTATTTTTGCAACTGGAACTATGTGTCTCTGACTAACGATTTAGGAAATAGTCATTGGGCACCATTAGCACTGAACACCCTGTATATATGTATATGTAATAATAAAATAGCAATTCCTGAGCTAAGTAAATAAATGACATTACTTTAAAGAACCAATTACAGAATGAGTGACGCCCGTTGCGCCTAGCGACAAGTTGGGAAAGTAGGGGGTATGTAGGTCAGGAGCGAGAAATTTGCTGGGGACTTTCCATATAAACTGCCCAGTAAACATGCAACGAGTTTGTTGGTCTGTCACTGGTCCTTCTCCAACAAAGTATGAGGAATAATAAAGATCCGATTTAAACTCAACTAGCCTCGACTGCCATTCTTTCGGAAAAGACAAAGTCTTGGCAAATTGAGTGCCGCGACCTTTGTCACACACACATATATATATATATATATATTAGCATTTTTTATAGAAAAATGTGTATTGTAATTTCCATAATGAGAGAATTGTGTTATCAATTTATAATCTTCATTTTTATTTCCAATCTTTTTCAAAATCATTATCGAATTTTTGTTTAGAAAAATGTACATGTGCTTATTATGAAGTGCAAATGTGCATGTTTTGTTCTTGTGATTTGACTGTTACCTGTTAATCTGTTTCTTTTAAATATTTTACAGACAACAGCTTGAAAACCCTGGATCCTACTCTGAAATGGAAGCTTATTATGAAGAACACAAAGGTTCTTTCCCTACATTTAATGCATTTCCTGATCATACAGATTTACTATCTACTAAACTGTGGAATAATTTTATGCCTCTGATGAAGGTATATCTATATATATATATATATATATTTTAATTTTCTCATAAAATATGAAAACAAGAAAGTAGTGAAATAAGTATATAAATAAATACTATGTCAAATTTCTATTACTATTCAGTAGGATTGCCAAATTTTAAGTAAAAACATACATAATGTTATTAGTTAGGAAAAAGACATAACAGCATTTTGGGGAGAGTGGAAAAATTTCTCAAAGTATTATCTGGTAGCTGAAATTTAAAAAATACTTGAGATTATTTCAATACATGGATTCAGCGTGATTAAAACAGACATAGATTTATCCCAGCATTCTGTCCTTGTTGTGGGTGTATAGGTATTTCATCACTGTTGTAGCACATGGATGAAAAATCTAATGTTAAAATAAAAATATTTTTGACTGATGATTGTTATAAAACATTTTTTTTTTTTTTTTAATTGGGAAAAGTAGTTTTATGGGAAAAGAAAAAAGCATAATAAGAGGAAATTATGAAAAAATATATTAACTATGGAAAAAAATCTAAACATGGCAAACCTGTTGTTCAATCCTTCTTAAAACTATTATAGGTCTACTTTTTCAGGGGAAGGGGAGGGGCAAGTTAAAGCTATAATACCTTAAAATATTATATTTTATTAATGTTTAATGTATAGGCAGCTTTTGCCAATCAAAATTTAATCTTATCAGTAAGACCTAAATTTTATCTTATAATGAGGTAAATATGTTAAATGATGTGCTATTACTTTTCTTACATGCTTTTTATGATGTTCTAAAATCATTAGGAACTTCTGCTGCTAAAAATATTTAGCACTGTATATTAATATGATGCTTTTATAAAGATATTCTTAAGGTACGATTGTTGCTATCTGTAAATGCTTAATTTTTTTAACTGTGTATTTCCATTATTTTATTTTATCTTTTTGTAAAGTAAAAACTAGTACACTATATTTATGAAATAAAAGTTATGGCAATTCTTACTTAATATAATTTTTTCTTTTCCTTTTTGTAGATCACTCATCCAGCTGGCTGTTTTTCACAAGTCTTAAATTTCTTTGGAGAGAGAATTTTTGTTCTTTGGAAATTAGCCCTTTTGAAAAAACGCATAATATTTTTTTCACCTCCTCCAATTGGTATTGTGTGCTATAGAGGTGAGCGATCATTCTAGGACTGCACAGACTTTGATCATTCTACTTTCTTTATTTTTTGGTACTTATATATTAAATAATATCCCATTTTTAAGTCACCTGTCTTCTTGTTCCCAAATACAGCTTCAAGATACCAAATAGCCTGTTTTGAAAAAGAGAGCAACCTTGCTAACAATTTGTGAAAATGACATAAAAATCTAAAAATCATCCATCAGTTGTTCCTAGTAGCTTTTAATTAGAAACTTTCTATTAATAAAATTCAGTATTAATTTAAAATCAATCATAATTATTATAACAAAAAATACCTTCAGCTGATTCTTATAAATACTAAAATTTGATTATATTCAACAAAAGTGTTTTAAAAAGTACAAAAATGGCATATTTAGTATTTTAAAAATTTGTGAAAGAATAAATAATTCTAAATTAATTTATTGGAATTTAAATTTATCTTACAAATTAAAAAATAAATTTTAATTAATGACTTTGTTTTATTATTATTATTATTTTTTTTTTTTTTCAGTACATGCTACTCTATAAAAATACAGTAAATACAATTTTTGGAATCTTATGTTTTACAGTGTACTGCACTATATGTCTGGCTGCCCATCGTATGACTGAAGTAGGTCAGTGGAATGCACAACCCTTCTTTTATGTAAATGTCGCTGACATGGATACCTTAGGCTCTGAAAAAATTTATGTTGCATGTAAGTTTTTTACTTTATTTATTTATTATTGTAATGAAATAATGAGTAGTTTCCTGAATTCATGTTTATGATTTAGTATTGTGAATATTAGCTCTGAAAAGAGCAATCAATACAATGTACTCATAGATTATAAATCATTAATCAGATATTAGGTATCCCATTTTCGTCATTATGTTTTATACATCTCTTATGCTTATTTTAGTTTGTCTCATGCATACTTGCTTTAGAAAGTGAAATTTCACAATCTATAGTACTGGGGTTTTTGCTCAGAAACACATATCATTCAATCTATTTTTCACATGCAAAAACTACAACACGGACTATGAAAAAGGAGTTTTCAGACACCTCGTAAATTAGGGAAGGGGTTCAGAATTTAACCTTTTTTTTTGGGGGGGGAGTCAGGGAATATCATAACTCTTACAGGGAATATCATAACTCTTAATAAAAACAGAATTGAAATGATATTTTGTGTTCCGCTTGGGCTGTTTTATTCCTCCTTTTCATTTGGCAGACTATATTCAATTCACCCTGTATGTTTGTGTATATCATAAACTCTATTTGAGAGACCATCAACTTCAAACTGCTATGAGAGTTTGTGTGCACCTTTTGAGAACTATGCTTCCTTCTACCATCCTTTTAATTGATTGATTTTATATTTTATTAGGTACAACAGAAAAAATATTTCAGTCCAAGACTTCTCTTTATGATTTATATGTGGATAATCAGAATTTTTTTAGTGAGATACCAATTATTCAAAAATTAATGGGTACAAGCTTTGCAGATAAAGTGAAATATGACCAATTGTGTAAACTTCAGTAAGTAAACAAATATGCTATTTTATATATTACTTTTGTTATAAGATTTGATAACTGAACATAATTAATATAGATGCAAAAAATTTCCTTATTTATGTTAAATGTTTTCTTTAAATGAAAATTTAGCAACTTTTTATGCATTATTAAAATTATTCATATCAATCTTTTTTTTAATAATAAGTTTTGCCATTATAATAATAAAAGGGGAGGGAAATATGATTTTTTTTTAGTAAATTTTTTAATTAATATTGGTCTACTTTTTTTTCTTTGTTCAATTGTTCTTGATGTATTATGAAATAATGAAACACAAAATTATGGTTTAATCTATAAGTTATTGTATATTCAAATGTAGAGTATTAGTTTGCTTAGAATTTGGGGTGATTTTTAACTGTAATTGTGATGCTTGTACTTTTCTTTTGCTTAGATCATTGCAGAATCAACGGCAAAATGGTGATATAGATGAAGAAGAGGATAAAGATGAAACATGGTTTGTTAGGTATGCTTTATTTTTTTCCTTCTTTTTTTTCTTTGTTCATTATTCTGTCAGTCTCAGCTGAAATGTTTTCCTCTGTGTATATTATTTATTTGTCTCCCCGATAATGATGATATGCATTTTGTTGCTTTTACATTAGTTGTCTAAGCTTAGATTTTTTGCTCTATAGTTTAAAAGAATAAAATTTCTAACAGATGCATATTAATTTCAGTATTCCAAACTACACAGAAATGGGCGACTTCCCACAGCCCGTGCCTCTAAGGGCCTCACAATGTTAAGTCTTGATTAAACTTTTTTGAATGTTTATAGGTGCTTTTCATAAAATTGGTTACATTTTTCTTGTCCTTCAACTTTCATTGCAATTCTTAAAAGAGTCTCTGAATGTCCTAAAAGGTATACATTATAGATTTATTGCTGTCACCGATACTGCTGGAAAATATTTGACCAGTGCAATATTGAAAGGAATTTAAAAAGATTGGTTTTAGATATTCAAAACTTCCCTGGGTCATAGGTATGACAATAATACAAATATGGTTGAAATAATTGGTTTAAATTAAATATTAATGCCACAGCTTTTTTATACCTTGTGAATGGCTGTTAGTAGATGCAGATAATTCTTCCACAGTAACCAAAACATTTTTTGGCTCTATCTAGTAAATTTATTTGGTAATCTCAAAATCCAGTAAACCATGCAGAAAAATCAGAAATGACGTCATTGTCATTATATTTTAAATTCTTAACTTAAAATTTATTATAACACTGCATTCATAATGAGATATTATGGCATATGCCATAAAATGGTAAAATGTAAAAGTAAATTCAAGTTTTGTTATTAAATATCAGCATAAATTATGCTGCTTCATTGAAGAATACACATCTGAAACATGTCATTTTATACTGAAAAGTGTCAATGGTCTGTCAACTGAATTTGAAAATAAAACATAATTCAAAAATTAAAATATATATATATATATATTGCTATTTTCATAATTAGTCTCCAGAAAATAGGTATTAAACAATGTTTTTCAATACAATGATTGACACTATTGCAAATAGTATGAATTTACACTTTGTATCTGAATCAAAATTTTGGAAAATGTTAGTTTTCTATTCCGAAAACAAACTAAAATCTATGACAAAAAGAATTTATTTATAAGTATTGCCAAAATTTAAATATAAATCTGCAACTAGATGAGAACAGCTATTTGTAGTCTTATGACCTATACAAAGAATTGAAATAATTGCTCCAGTGCACAACACAAGACAACAAAAGGTATATCCAAATACATATCTTGTCATTCAAATAATTTTTGCTAAAAGAAGTTTTTTAAAGCTAAATAAAAAATTATAAGACGTTAAGTGACACAAAATGGACTTTTTTGTTTCCAAAACGATTCTATTTATTAAATTAGGTGTAACTTTGAAATTAGATTTTCATATAGTTATCATGGATTTCAGTGAGACAAAAAACTCAGAATTTCTGTTCCTCTAATCTTTGTTTTTAATTATAATTGAAGTATACAAAGAGTGTTTCATAAGAACCAAAAGTAAGCTCATATCCAGAAATTGATGAAGAATAATTTATTATTTTTGGAACCATCTTTCTTCAGGAAATGTGCAGTGGTTCAGGAAATGTCCAGTGAATCAGCTCTCTGTACTGTGGAATCCTAGTTATCTATTTCAAACAAACCGCATTACTTATTAGACATTACATTAATAATGGCTGTATAAATGTCAGGCTGCTTATAAAAAAATAAGTAAAATTACTGGTTTTGTAATCAAATAAAGTTATATAATTTTATAAAACTCTTGTAGAGTAAAATTTGGTCCTAATGAAGAGAAGACTTTTGTATCTCTTTATTTTATTTGCAGAATCTGTTGTTAAATGTGTTTTTCTGTATTTAAAAAAAAAAAAAAAATCAATAAAATCTAGATGGATGAAGTAATAGATTCAATTTGTCACTTTTAAGGCTGACCTTAAAAATGATTACTTTGGATAAATCTATATATATTTATTTCATGAAATTATATTTTTAATAGGTATTTTATGTCATTGAATGAACACTTGTTTAGTACACTTCTCAGTGTATCCAGAACTCAAGAGAAGGAGTGGACAATAGAACACATGCATTCTGTTGGGCTGGATCCTGTTAATGATAGGACCTTTGTTATGGAATTAGCTGAAACTTACGGTATAGATATTGTGCCACCTCCTGATACACTTTGTTGTTCGCCTTAGTGTGGATTGCTTAAAAAATGTAAAAAGGGACTTGAGTATAAAAAATTAATTTAACATTGCCCTTGATAATTTAGTTCACCTTCTTATCAGTGTTTTACCTAAATTAAGCTCAGAGGTGTTAATGGCATTGGTACTTTGAATTTCAAAAACCTATTACTAATATACTAAAGCAACATTTTATAGCTTTATTCTTAAAAATATAATAATCTTGAAAAATGAAATGAATGTACATATATTAAATCTATGCAGAAATCACAACTGTTTTAATATGTTTATTTTGATAATGAATCTGATAGTTTTGTCTGCTTAGAGGGGGGAAAATAGATTTTTTTTTCATTACATTTGTCACCTTTTATTAATAAATAAGGCTTAGTGAATTGATTAGTATGATATCTAAACATATTTTCTTGTATTTATTACTGCAGTATTGATGTACATTAATTGCATAATATTAGGTCTCTTTTATTTATTTATGAAAATTCGAAAAATTTAAAGATAAGGTAATTTTATTTATGCTTTAGATTTACATATAAGAGATAAATATTGGGTGTTTAGCAAAATTATTGGCATATTATAAATAGAAGGTGTGGTATTTGTTAATAGTTTGTAGTTAATATGAAATACACTGGACTCTCTTGTTCACACATTTTTATGTTAACATAGATACATTCTGTACATTATATTATTAAAAAAATAAACAAACATACTGAAACAAAGAACAGTGGTGGATTTTTATACTAATTATCCCACATAATTCTTTGTGCATACCTATTACATCTACTAGTAACTAAAAACAGTCTATACATTTTTGAAAAAAAAAATAAGTACTACCATTATACATCATTAAAATAATGTATAATTTTATTTTATGTTATTTTATTTATTTATCCCATATTATTTTGAAACCAGATTAAAAGAGAGTCCAGTATATATTATAACTCTATTCCTATATCATGATTCTTGTTAATTTTTTTTTTTAACTCACTTTAAATAACATTCTTTTAAAGCACTACATGTATTATGTAATTGTAAAACTAGTAAAAATTATACTGTAGTAACAAAATTAAAAATAAAATAAAATAAATCTGTTGCATTTCATAAAATTAAGTAAGCAAAATTTCAATTTCTTTAAATGATATTGCACTGTTCCACATTACTCTGTACATGCCTGTTACATTTACTAGTAACTGAATGCAATCTTGAAATTTGAAGATATTTAACCTTTAAAACTGTATGTATTTGTTTATTTCAAGTATTTTGAAGTATATAAGACAATGCAAATTTCTCTTATTCATTTCAGAAATGGGTCTATAAGTGCTATTGCTTTGCAACTTCAAACTGTTTTAGATTTTCTGTTGTAAATGGGGAAGGAAACTGTTCCTCTTTGTTCTAGTCGTTAAAACTTCTATCAAAAACTATTTTATGGATTATTGACCATTTAGCATTTTAAAAGTCAAAGCAATTAAGTCTTTTAAAAAAAATAGATTTTTAATTTGATGTTTATCCCTCATTTTCACAATTTCTGTAAATTGTTTAACCATAATTTCAAGATTATCAACTACCCAGGTAACATTGATTGTTAAAATAACATTAACTTAAGATGCTCCAGGCAAAACATCAACAAAACGTGTCTTCTTCTTTTTTTTTTTTTTTTTTTCTTCCTTTTCCCCCATTTAAAAAATGTTTATATGTCCCTACTAAGATTGAAAACCAGCAACGTTTTAAATATACATATTTAATGTAAATCCTGTTATTCTGAATAACAAGCAATATTTTATGCTTCTACCTTTTTTCTTTTAACACTCTTTAATCCTAAATTAAGAATAATGCAGCTTTTCCAGAAAACACAATTTCTCTGTATGGCATTTTAAGAAACAAAAATTATAAAGAACTTTAAAGTTTGTAATCAAATTATGAAATGCAATGATTTCTTAATTTTATGAAATAGTTTCTTAATATATACATATAAATAATTTTTGTGTAAGTGTCAAAATAGATTAAAAAGATGTAAATTTAAAAATTGCTGTTAAATTTTAAAATTTGAACACTGAAAGTTAGTGATTTAAAATTTTTGAAATGTGTTCTTTAATAATTCTTACATCTTATAAAAGTGTGTAAATTAAGATTTAAAAAAAGTAACATTAGGACATTAATAAATGTTTTAATATTTCAAAAATGTCAAGTTTTCCAATTATTAAAATATGCCCAGAGAGACGTTAATTTCACGAAATATTTTAACATTTAAAATGTCCTCATTTAATACATTAATTTGGCATAACAAGTTTTACTTTTAAAATGCGCTTCAGAGAAACTTTAATGTCATGATATATTTTAATGCTTAAAATGCTCTGGAGAAACATTAATTCGACAAAATTTGGTTGCAAAAACATATAAAAAGCTCAATATTTTGATGTTGTTTTAACAGTACTGTAGCTTCAGATTTTTTTTCATAATTGTAACATTTAAGTTAAATTAACAATTTTATTTCTATATTTAACCCTAAACTACTTATTAAAGTTTTGTCCTATTATAAAACTGGTAAAATTTATAAAGTGTGCTAATATTTTAAAAAATTACCTAGAATTATAAAATATCATTTTTTTTCACTTTTATTATATTATTTCTTAATTAATGATATATAAGCTTCAAAATACCATTAAGAAAAGATATGTACAATTTTTTTTCTCCTAAATGCAATTTTTAAAATTAATATTCGAGAAAGTAACAATTTTGCAAAATGGATGTAGAATTACAAATGTATAAAATTTGTCTATTTCATAATTCTTAGATCTTACAATGAAATATGTCAGTTTTGCAATCAATAAGACAAATTTTATTTTTGAAATTCTGAATTTTATGTTAAAATAAATATTGAATTACCATTTTTATAACTAAATTAACATAGAGAAAAACCATACCAGAAAAACACTATTCACAGAGCAAAATTTTAAGAAATAAAAATTATAAAGTGACATCTTCTGCATGTTTTGCAGCAAAAGCCGGCTCTTAGGACAGTGTTGTGAAGTTCCTTTCCCATTGGCTTACTTTCAAAACAGTTGTATGGTCAATGGTCAGTTATTTCTCCCTTCACAGGTACCTTCTATTCATACTAGTGGAAGATTCTGATAATCTGCTCTGTCCACATTACCCTTGAAATCCTAACATCGGAACAAAAGGACTTTTTATAATGGTCCATCTCTAAAAAGGAGTGGGGGGGGGGGGGGAAAGTCTTGATTTTGTTAAATTCTTTTCTAAACTGTGTATAAATTTTTGCTCAGCTCGTTTGGTGAAAACAGTGGTTTATAATATTTTTTGTTGTATCATAAAATGTCAAATTAATTAAATAATTCTAATCAATACAAGCTGCCTTCAGCGACCAGTTTTGGCCGTCGATGGCCGCTTCGCAACTGGCTTGTGCAACCTATGGTACACAGCCCTCCTCGCAACCAAAATTTGCTACCTGCGGGTCATCCACCGGCTAGTAATTATGGACTTACTACAAAAACAAAATGAACAACAACAAATTAACCTAAGTGGTAAAAGCTGTGTAATCCAATAACGTTGAAATCAAAACCCATCTGGTTAAACGAATTCAAAATTAAGCAAACGTTTGTTTTTGGTGACATATGTTTTTGCTACAATCTAAAACACTCAATTAAACACTTCAAAATTAAACAAACGCTTATGTATTTATGACGAAAATAAAACAAACGTCCCAAAACAATTGAAATAAACGATCCAACAATGTTGAAAATAAAATGCATCCGTTTCAACGAATTCAAAATTAAACAAACGCTGTCACCAAAACAATCTAAAACACTCAAACACTTGAATAGGATTTCATAAATATCACACCATTAATATTTAAAAACATTCGTCTGAGAGCAATAAAAAAAAATAAAAACTTCCACAAACAACGAGAAATACGTTTTTCTCATCTCAATTTCTAAAAAAGAATTCCTACAAATAGGTGTTTAAGTGTTGTGCAAACAAAATTTTACACATTCTCAATAAATTTGCCCCAAATCTATCAAATTTTTTATTTAAATTAAAGTGACCATATTTTTGAACATAAAATTCAGGACATGTACCCAAATTTGAAACAAAATTGGGGACATTTTCTAATTAATGAAATAGTTAACAGTAATTTAATTTAAAAAGAATGTCATGATTAAAAATTATCTGCAATTGCTTTTTTACATTTTGGGGACAAATTGTAAAAAAAAACACAGAAATTGGGGACTGTCCCCGAAGAACCTAAATATTAAATAAAACTGTCCTTGCATTGCTTGTCGCACAAAAGGAGTGTTTTCGCCAGTATATGACGTCATCTAATCGATCTACATGAGCGATTTTAAATGGAACTGCCCTTGCATTTTTTGTCACGCAAAAGGAGTATTTTCGCCAGTATATGACGTCATCTAATTGATCTACGCGAGAGATTATGTTCCGTGATTTTTTTCAAAGAATCAAGGAATCAATCATTTGCTTTGCTTCTCTGTTTACTTTTTTCAAGGCCTCATAAATCGCTAGATATTAAGAGTTGAAAATAGCAGCAAGTTAAAGAAAAGTTAATTCTTTAGAGATCTTTCGAACTGTATAAAAAGTTTTTGCTTTTAGTTAGAGATAAAAATGTCGTTTCTATCAAAATTTTAACATGGCGGCAGATGTACCAGGAGTGATGAGTCGATCCCGGAATTGTTAGAAACAGGGCATTTATTATTTAGATAATCTTGCAATCAAAGACTCACATCTCTTACAATTTAATATTTCAATTTTACTTTCATAAATATAAAAACTGCCTCAAAATGCTTGATATTACTTGAAAGTATCTTAAAAGTCCCATTCAGAAAATCCTTCACCTTCACATCAATCTTTAGTTACTTACAGGCAGGTCCAAAATTTTGCCTAGTAGTACGTAGCGTATAGTGGCTAGAAGCAGCAATCCTGGAGTCCGGAGGTTGGGGTTCTGTCCCAGACAGAGCAAGTAAGATAAAAGTAACAATAATAGAAATGTTACTCATGTTCAATGATTAAAAAATATTTTTAACAAATTATCAATAAATAAAACCACCTGTTAATTATTATTTTAATTTTTAGCTTAATAAATGAATTATTATTGTGAATAGATATTTATATGTGCTTAATGTTATTATGATCCATAATAGATCAATTAATATTTGCTCTTTTATCAAAAAAAATATTTACTCCATATTAATAATTTGTTTACAAATAAGCTAAAAAACATAACAAGCAGTGTAATTATAGTTTTAATTTAATATTGTGATTCTTCAAAGTAGAAAAAAACGATTAAAATTACGTTGAGAAATAGAGTAGAAAAAATATAAAAATTACATTAAAGAAAGGTAATATTAAGGACAATAATTAACATATTTTTACTGTGGAAAGCAGCATACGTTTTAACATTTATATTGTGCTCCAGAGAAACATTAATTTGACAAAAGTTCGTCAAAAGGACAAGGCAAAAAGACGATATTTTGCTGTTTGTTTAATGGTTGTGACTTGGGTAGAGTATTTTTTAAATATTATTGTTCAAGGTGCAATATACAGTTTGTTATTACAATGAGTCTGTTATAAAACACTGACAAATAATTACTTTTCTTTTCTTAAATTCTTCTCTGGGGAATTGACTGTAAAGACCATTTCCCCTCTAAATACAGAATAGTCTTCATGTAATAGTTCTCAGGACTGGGAAAAACCGGGAATGTTAGTCAGATAGGCACAAATTTTCTAGTAATCAGGTGATTAAAATTCATAGTTTCCCCTGTGGAACACAAGGGGCCGTTAGGCATATCAGAAATGCAAATTAACTAAATACATATACATCCAGCATACACAAATATTTACTGTTTTATTAAAGCATATATTAAAATTTTTTATATTTGCAATGTCTGTAATGAATAATTATATATATGTAGTATTTTTTTATTTTTTAAGGCTCAATTTGGCATTTTTTTCTCTCTTTGCATGGTCATGTTATCTTTAATATAATTTTACACTATTCAATGCATTTTAATATTCTTAATCTTTTATTGTAGAACTACACTTAAAAGTAAAATATTTTTATCTTATAGCTAAGTAGCATCCATCAAACTTCTTCAAAAGAAAGTCAAAAAAAGAGAAAAGGTCTTTCTTAAAAAGATCCTAGTTTACTTATATAACCAACTCTTTTACTCTAGGTTTGTTTTGTCTTTTTTTTTTTTTTCAATTCTAATTTGAGCAGCATGATAAAATATATAATATGTGTCTTAACTCTTTTGGCAAATTTTTATTCATATGGAAGTGGCAACAATATACTGAATGTCTTGATCCCTCTAACATTTCTTTTATATTTATCTTTTGAAAAGTATTATGCTATTTCTCACTTACAATTTCTCCACATTTGTTACTACCAAAATTATCATGTTGTAATGTTTGCTAAAGTTGTAATGAGTTTTGTGAAATATAGCATAAAGTTTTAATATTTATGCATACATCCAGTTAACTGCTTTCTTTTGCTAATCATATATTATTTTATCATTGAATACATTAATTAATTCTAAATAATTGTAATATTTATGAACTGGAAGAAAATATATATCTGTGATAAAACTTAATTTGCACATTTCTTACAGTTTTAATATATCATGAAAATTTTTACTGTATTTAATTATGTGATCTCAGTCATTATTATATTTATTATATGATTAGGGAAAGTTGTTTTTATAGCTTGAATGCTTAAAAAAATATATGTTTTATTTCTTTTCTACAGTAGTAAGTTAAAATGTTTTATTTTATTAATTTTTTAGTATTTAGTTTTAAATTCTTTGTTATTCTTTCTTTGATCTTTGTTATTCTAGTATGTTAGCTAAAGCCAGGGGCGTAGCCAGAAATTTTTCATGGGGGGGGGTTTACGACTACTGCAACTCATATATATATATACATATGTGTGATAATGTAGTGAAGAATATACATTTTGTATGGCAAAAATTTCTCATGGGGGGGGTGTTATAACCCCCTTAACCATCCCCCTTGGCTAAAGCTAATTTTTGTACTTTCCATATTGCAGCATATCCACATGTTCCTTTTATATATTTACATGTATTTTTAAGTTACTATAACTTTGTCATTTTATTAATTTGTATGCAGAGCTGTGGAGCCTGATTGATCTCATGGGGTAGAAGGTAGAGAACCAGAATGTGTAATTGTGCTCTTTAGTACACCCCTTACCCTCTTTTTCTTTTTTTAAAGAAAAAATTGATTTATTTCAAGCTCTTAAAATAGTTTTTATTTACTTATATATTTATTCTCTTTTTTTAATAAAGCATTAAAAGGTTTGTTTTATTCATATTAAATGACAAAAAAAAATTATATGTTGTATCTTTAAAATATTTATAATTTTTAAATTCTAAATTAACTGGGGAAATATTATTAATGAATAATGAATGTGGGAGAACTTCCCTAGTGAACTGTCAACAAGTATGAAAGGTATTTATCAAGCTTTTATAATCTTCATCAACCTCAAGTATGGAAGTTCACTTGATGTTAAAGAAAAATTAAGTGTCTATCTTGCTCAAAGAAGTGAAAGAGGTTTTTTCACAGAAAAAGTATGCATTTGGGAAGCAGCTATCATTTCATATCCTATGTCATATTCTAAAGGCATTCATTGTTAGGTGAAGTTTTATTCATATCTAATAAATATTGAAATCACACGCATACAATTTTCACTATATTTAATTATGAGATCTCAGTCATTATTATATGATAAGGGAAAATTGTTTTTATAGCTTTAATGCTTAAGAAATATATCTTTTATTTCTTTTCTACATTAGTAATTGTTAGATTCTTTTAAAATTTAGCTTAAGTATTTTTGTCACTTTTAAATTAATTTTTAACTAAAATTTAATTTTTATTAGTAATAGTAACAATTGATATTCTCAGTAGTTAAAATAGTTGATAGTATTTTAATTTAACATTAATTTTCATTCATGAATCAATTAATTTTTAAATGGGGAATTACAAGTTAATTTTTAATTGAGATTATGCAACTTTATTGGAGGTTAGAATATAATTTATTTAATGACTGCTTAGATATTATGAAAAAAAATTCCAAAATTTAAGGAACTGACAGACAAATTTTTTCTGTAATCTTTATAACACCATCAATATCAATAGATTTCTTTAAAGGCATATATTTATATTGATGGCATTTTTGGCTTTGCATTTTTAATAAGCATAAACATTTATTTTAACTAATTGTTAATTTATTAAATCTGATTTATGCTGATAGTAAAATAACAGTAGTACTAGTTTGGACGTATATTGATACTGTTAGAACTTTTTATTATTTGTAATTCTCATTTTAAAAGATTTTTTGTTTATAATTGTCTAGTCATTTTTTATATAATTCATTTCATTTCTTCTTGTCCTTTAAAAATGTTAATTTTTGAAAGTATATATTAATAAAACAAATATTTATATTTTGTACTTATATTATAAATGTCCATTCATAAAGTATAAACTAATTCTAATCGTGGCTTCCTGAACATTCCATAAATTTTAAAGCCTGTGATTGAGAAGTTAGAATTTTTGCCATTTTATTATGTGTTTGAAATCTCCCTTTCCTTCTTTTTAAGGTGTAGGTTTAATGCTGCTTTTACTGTAATAAATGTTTGTATATTGAGGAATATATATATTTGAATGTATATTATATAAGTGTATATTTGTTATACATAACGTGTGAAATAAGAAAGCTATTTTCTGTTAGCAGATTACTTTCATTATGTATATGTTAGATGATAAATTTATCAATTTAAAATATGAAGCATTAAATTGTGATTCTATAACTCTTGTGAGCTTCTTATGAGCACTGTTTGATTTGTTAAAGTTAGCTTTTAAACACTGACTATTCAATTATTGTTTTTAATCTGGTAGTAATTAATAACAATTGTAAAATTTTACATAGCAAAACTATTAAATATTTATTAATTTTATTTACATAAATTACAGAACTGCTTTGTTTTTATACGGATTTTAACATTTGGATTTGGCTATCCATTTTCTGATTGGTCACAAAGATTTATCTGTGTCTCTGGATATAGTGTATTTTATACTTTTGCATGAGTGCTAAAAACCATGTTTCAGTTCCACACTAATGAGCTATGTAAATTTTTATGTAGAAAACTGACCATAATGAAGTCTCCCTTTAACAAGATCATTTGGTTCTGATTGAAAGATTACTTATTGGGGAAATTTTTACTTTAGAAAGGTTGTGGAGCATTATGCGGTTATTTAAGGAATATTGCAATTATTATTTTTTTTATAGTACTATAGTTTCAAGTATGATTAATTAAGGCTTGTGCTATTATAAAAAGGATTTATTTTCATAATAGTAAAACAATTCAGGACAAACTTGACTAAGCATATTTTCTTCCCAAGGGAACTACCACCATATACTGCCGAACATACATAGAATCCATTTGACCCCTCATCAGTATGATGTAAAATGTAAAGATAAAATAAATTAAGGTATAATAAAGCACTAGTATTACAATTTTTTTTGTCATTATCACTTTTTGTTGTATATTTGAATATTCAAATGTGAAGACATTTTACCAGTTTAGAGAATAATAATCTGTTAGATATTTGGAAAATTCTTTTTGATGCTATAGTTTCTTAAAAAATTTTAATAAGCTGAAATCACACAAATTCTTTTTCATTTGTGAGCTTCTTTTCCATGTTAATGTCCAGTATGAGGCATGCATGAAAGTTGCACAGATGTTAAAAACTGTCATTTAATATTACAGAAATAAAAAATAGAAATTTCTGAAAGGATTGTTGGTTATTGGGAGACAACCATTTCACTATACTTTTAAAATATTAAAGACGTAGTTTTGTGTTCAAATTAGAAATTTTGTGCTCATGAAATTTTGTCTGTAATATTTAAATGCACTATATCTAAGCACTGTTTTACTTGTGTTAACTAATAAATATAATTTTTTGTTCTGTTAAGTCTTGTACTAAGATACCTGTAAAGGATCTAGTGCCAAATATTTATCAGTGTAAAATATACTGTGTGTAAACTAGTATCTTATATTGAAATAAATTTTGTAGTACAGGGTATTTGAGTACACATGCCTTATCACAAACCTTTTTTTAAGTATTAAATATTTCATATGCATATACTATACATTCCTTTTACCATCTTGTACATTGTTATGCATCATTTATGTTTAGTGTTAAATCTCATTTATTTGTTCTGTTCAGTACTTAGATCTGTTATTCTGTTATATGGGTATTCAGTGACATAGTATTTTATGATGTTATTTCATTCAGAATGTTTAGTTTTGAAGATTTGAAATAATGAAAAGCAATCTAAGTAATAAAAAAATGTCCTCTGAAAAAATTTTTTTTTAAATATGCTGATTGATATCAATGAAATTGAATTCTGGCATGTTCTGTGCATTTTTCAAATGATTTAGTTGTGCTAATGTGCAATAAAGTTTTTCAAAATATCAACATTGCAACATAATTTGATTTGATATTTTTCTTATATCTGTATTAATATTTGAAGCTTTCTAATATATATTTCTTTATATCAAATTTGTTATGACTGTAGTTTCTCTCTAGTTTAAAAAGAAGTTGCTGATGCCATTGTCAAAAGCTTGTCCTGCTACCTCGTCCAAAACCATGGGTATTTGAGTTTTGACGATGTCCACAGATTCAAAAAATTCCGATGAAGCCGATAAACTGACTTAAATTCAAAATTCAAATTATTTTAGAAAATATTAAGAAAAAACTGAAAAATCAGCATATGGTTGCCAGGTTTGGCAATTTTTGCCAGCATAAAATCATTTAGGCCTTTGCAACAAAGCAAAAAAGTATGTAGAATCGTGTGAAATTGACAAACATGAAGTAGAATTACACCAATTTTAAAAGGTATGTGAAATAAATTAGGCAAACTGTGTTACACAAAGTTTGCAATTTTCAAATTGTAATTTCTGTTACATAACAAGAGTTTAAAACTAGCAATTCTTCATTTTTACAATACAGAATAACTAATTGTAACTGAAAATTTGAATTGTTTTCAGATTTCAATTGTTTAAAAAGTGCCACTTTGGCATCAGGTATGATGTGACAAATTGAAATCCCTTTATAACTGCATTATTCCTGCATGGATAATTAAAATTTAATGCTGTATTCTAATAAAACCCATACACTTGTTTTCAAAAATGCTATTTCCTTAAGCTCTCAGTGAATTGCACCAAGCCTAAAACTGTGCAAACCGCTAGAACTCACTTTCTCAAAATTGGCATATCAGCCATTTTATTTTTCGTCAAACTAAAAAGTTTTACATATTAGTCTTGGGAATCTTCAAACCTTATCATTTTGTGTATAAAACATTTCATTTCTGCTCTGATTTCCCATGCACATGATATTATAATTAAAAAAATAACCTTACAAATACAAACTTAAAAAAATCATTATTCTTTTATTTTTATTTTAAGAATTTAAAACATTTTATTCGACAAACTTTTTGGCTTCACTCTTTTCACTATAGGGGTTACAATTATGGAATTACAGAGAGCAAAAATTAGCTTTTATGACATGTTTTTTATCATTATCTCCTAAAGTAGTTCGATTTTAGAAATTCAAGTTAGCAGAACACCTTTCTCAGAATTTTCCGAATCCGTGGACACCTATAAGTAAAATGTGCAGAAAAAGTATTTACAAAATCAAACCTGAAATGAGACTGACATTAAACTAAAACCTCATGCTAAACGACAATCTTAGTAAAAACCCTATTCGACTTAGTTAATTTTCCCTGGCTTGGCGTATTGAGTACCTTAACCTGGACACAACTTTTGGATGTTGCTCTGAAGAAAGTAACGTACAACATCCCATGTGAAAATACAGGCTGTGGCAAATATATCCTAACTTTACGAAGAGTCTGGCCCTGAGATTTACTTATGGTCATCGAAAAACTTAGTTTTAAAGGAAATTGTCGTCTCTTAAGTTTAAAAGTCAGATTGGTGTAGGAAGGGGGAAGAGATAATCTAGGGATGAACACACGCACGCACGCCCTTCGTATGGCCAGTGAAGATTTCAGCATCTATCACGTTAGGCATTAATGTGCGAATCATCAAACATGTTCCATTACAAAAGACCCAACAACTTGCCAAACTAAAAAATTTTACATATTAGTCTCGGAAATCTTCAATCCCTATTATTTTGCATGTAAAACATTTCGTCCCTGCTCTAATTTCCCATGTGCATAGGATATTATCTCTACTTATTATAAAAGAAGGTGTGTCTGTCGGCAGCGTCAAATGGCTATACCTAGAAACACCAAATTTGGTACTCGGGAAGATCTATACATGTAGTAGTGCACCTCGAAGCAATTTTCTCAAAATTCGACCTAGAATTTTTTTTATTTTATGTTTTATGCGATTTTTGGCGTTTTTTCTCACCTAATTCGTAATAATGGCGGAAATTACGTTCGCAGCAAAACGGCAGTTGTATCATCAGATAGAGGAGAAAATTTTCTTTTAAAAACAGTTTGTTCGGAATATGTAACATGATTTACTGAGTTTCAGGAATTTTTTTTACTAAGTATCTGTTTTGACGAATTTTTCGTAAAATAATTTTAAAACTGTTGCATCTTGAATTCTATCCATCATAACTTTTTGATATTTTCACAAATGGTGAAACATTTTTTTCTCCCTCTTTTAATATGAAAACAAAAAAATTATGTCAATTAGATGATTTTTTACGAATTTTAATGCAACCTAATGTTTAGAATTTAATAGCATCAATGCGATCTTACGCCATGCATTACATTGCGATCATGGCACGAGAATTTATGTTGGGTTGCCACAAAAAGGATTAGAAAAAAGGTTTTTTTACAACCAATGGAGTTTTTAAGATAGGATATCGGAATTTCAATTCGCAAGTGAGGATCTATGACGTCAAATGCTTTACGATACCTAAAAATTACGCCACAATTTATCCTTGCTCTTTTTTTTTTTAACACAAGGAGGCGATATTTTGATTCAAACTTACTTTAGAAATAAACTGAGAAATTCTTGATTATTATTATTATCAGTGGTATTTTAATCTGTTGCAATTAAAATTTGAAATGTGTTAACGCAGCTGAATATGTTCATTTTAAAAGTTACAAAGTTTGTTTTAAAGCGCGATATATTAAAATTGTTCTATTTTTTTTCCCCGCATTTAATTATTTCGCAGGCGTATATATGCGAGTATAGTTTTATTTTAATGTTGGATTACGTTCCTCCATAGTGTTCTATTCCTATATAAAGCAAAAAAAATTTTCAATGTCGTTGTAAATTTTAATATGATACCGTTTGAAAGCTACTGAGCGAAATATCAAATTAACTCCCTCAACCAACCGGGGTATCTTTTATGGCAGTTAAACAGTGGCATCCTAAATTTAAAAAAAAGCGTGAAATTTGTAAACTCTAACGTCCTGTCACAGCTATAGCGATTATTATTATTATTAGTGGCATTTTAATCCGTTGCTTATTTAAAAATGTTTATAAATTTTCTAACATATGCATGTTGCGAGTATAGTTTTATTTTAACGTTGGATTATGTTCCTCCATAAGGGTACTTTATAAAGCAAAAAAAATTTTCAACGTCTTTGTAAGTTTTAATGAGACTAGGGGCCAAGGCCCCCTGACTCGCTACGCTCGCTTTTCATATGAGGCATTCGGCCCCTAATCAGGCTTATTCGTAAAAAAGACGTAATTTCAACAGACAAAACCGGAAGATTGGAGCAGAAAGAATGTTACTGAGCTACACATTGCTTGGTTCTTGCATGTTCATTGGTACATAAAAATTTAAACTTCACACTACAGTAGACCCCCTCCCCTCATAACACGGAAGATATTTTGTTATGGGAATCCGTGTTGTACGGGTCCTGAGCTATACTACACCTGGAGTGCTGACTCCGCTTATAATCGCTGGAAAAATTATTTGCACTCCTCAGAAACACAATGATTTTCAATGTCGCCATTCAAAAGTTATATTAATTAGGAGCTAAAGCATAATAAAATCAGAACATCTGTTTCAGCTGTATTTTTAATAATGTAAATAATATTGGGCAGCCTTCGAATTTGCCACCCATGGCAATTTTTCATTATTTGAACACAGTTCCCTGTGTTCTTTACGTCGAAGGGCTTGGACTGAAGAAGTTCAAAACAATTTTTGAACGAAACGCGTATCCTCTTTCCTTTTACTTCTTATGTGTGTTTTTTTACAAAGTTTTTTAATTACTTTAAGGAGCCAACAGTTGTCGACCGTCAGGTCGTGCGGTTGTAATGCGAATGTGTTGTGTCTATAAAGTTCAGATTGTCGGGGAGTCCAAGTGACTGGAGCGCCACTCAAAGTGCGTCACTGGGTGCGTATGTGCGGGAACATATACTCCCACCCTATCAGGGCCTTAGTCCTGATATAAAGGAAGAGGTGAGAGCTTTGCTATAGTACGCTTCAGAACACTGTTTTTGGTCTGTACTGAGGCAACTCGCACAAGACCATCGTTGCCTGGATGCGTCTCAATGACACGTCCGAGCTGCCAAATGCCAGGAGGAACCCCATCTTCGTGAATTAAGACGATGTCGTCCTTCTTGATGTTTGGTTGTGGAGTCTGCCATTTTTTGCGTTCTTGAAGGGAGCTGATGAAATCTCTCCTCCACCGCTTCCAGAAGCCTCGCTTGAGGTTCTGCAGGAGCTGCCATCGGTTAGTTGTTGTAACAGATGGATGATTGTCTGGGGGAGAAAAGAGAGTGTATCCTGAAAGGAAATGAGAAGGGGTGAGTACATCGATACAGTCAGGATCAGAATTTTTTACGTGGGTAAGAGGACGCGTGTTAAGCAATGCTTCTATTTGGCAAAGTAAAGTAGACAGTTCTTCGTAGGTCAGGAGTGTTTCGCCCATAACTCGTTTGAGATGAAATTTCACACTACGAATTCCTGCTTCCCAAATACCGCCAAAGTGAGGTGAGGCAGGCGGTATGAAGTGCCATTCAATAGATGAGCTTGAAAGATAATGAGCAGTCACTTCATTTTCTGGCAAAGAAAGCCAAAACTGCTGTATTTCGTTCAGTTTTCGTCGAGCACCTACGAAATTTGTAGCATTATCACTATAAATGTGACGTGGAGCACCTCGACGAGCACTAAAACGACGAAGAGCTGCTATGAACACGTCAGCTGTTAAGTCATTGACAGCTTCAATGTGTACTGCTTTTGTGGATAAGCATATGAAGAAGGCTATGTAACCCTTTGTAGTCTTTGAGCCACGACCTGGACTGAATTTCAACGGTATTGGTCTGGCATAATCAGTTCCACAGTAGAAAAAGGGTCTCTCGAGAGTTACTCGACACTTGGGTAAGTTACCCATTAGTTGGGTTTTGGTGGAGGCCTTAAATCTGTGGCACTTCAGGCATTTATTAATGTGCTTGTTTATGAGTCTTCTACCACCAATGATCCAATAAGATTGTCGGATGATATGAGCTAATAAGGTAGGACCAGCATGCAGATAAGCTACATGGCGTTCTTTGATCAGCAGTTCACTGAATTTGTGTTCATATGGCAAAATGATGGGATGTTTTTTATTAAATTGCAACTCAGAGTTCTGCAATCGACCTCCCACCCGTAAGAGACCGGTTTCGTCCAAAAATGGGTGAAGAGAGCGCAATTTGCTTTTGTTTGAGAGGGATTCTTGATCTTTGATGCGTTTTATGTCGTCAAAAAAATGACTATTCTGAATCGATCGAATGATTGTTTCTTCGGCAAACTTGATTTCTGGAAATGTGAGAGGATTGGAGAGTATTGCCAAGTTTTTGTCTGGATCTTTGCTATTTTCAACAGATATTTTGCAGTTTTTTATGAATCTCTGGCAGAATGCTAAAATGCGAATTATTCTAGATAACAAGGAGAATTTTCGAAATAAATTATCAATTAAATCATTTGATGTACTAATATGAAGATTGAATCAGATCTTTGTTCTGTTTTTACAACGTCATCTATCTCTTTATTGTTTACTTCACTCTTAGGCCAATTAGTTTCGTCTAGTCGAAGCCATTGTGGACCACTGAACCACAAATTGCAATTTGGAAGATACTTCGGATCAATACCGCGGGATGCGATATCTGCGGGGTTTTCCTTTGTAGGTACATGTCTCCAATGTTTAATGGGAAGAACGTCCAAAATTTGGGAAGTCCTGTTAGCTACGAAAGTTTTCTACTTACGTGGATGAGCCGATAACCACGAAAGAACAACCTTGGAATCAGTCCACGCGAAAACCGAAACGTTGTTGTCTTTGAGCGTGTTTAATACTGACACAAACAGTTTTGATAGTAAATGGGCTGCACAGAGCTCCAACTTTGGAATGGATATCTGCTTGATGGGAGCAACTTTTGTTTTTGCGACTAGAAGTGTAGCTTTAGTAACTCCATTGTATGTTTGTCGACAGTAGATTACTGCCGCGAAAGCAAGAGATGACGCATCGGCAAAGCCGTGGAGTTGTACTTCGGAATCTGATGCCAGAGTGACAGATCTAGGAATGGAGATGTGATTGATTTCATTGAATGCTTCCTGAAATTTGTACCAATCATCAATTAGATGCTGCGGAATAGTTGTATCCCAATCTCCTTTGGTGAGCCATAATTTCTGATAGAATATTTTAATCGAAACAGTGCAAGGAGAAAGTAACCCCAAAGGGTCAAATATGCGTGCGGATTCCGATAATATTCATCGTTTTGTTATGGGCGGTGTAAGTGCTAATGTTGCCTTAAAAACAAAAGTATCAGTGCTTAGAATCAGGAGTTATTTCAAAGTTTGCATTGTTGGAAGATTGACCTTGAAATTCGGCAAGGAATTCTGGTGAATTTGAATTCCATTTTTCTAAGGTTGAATCCGTGTGATTCAAGAAGAGAAGCATTTTTTTGCACGTGGATATTGCTTCTTGTGTTGTGTGGGATCCCGCTAAAAGGTCATCCATGTATATGTTTTCTTGTAAAATTCGAGAAATGTTGGGATCTTCTGTGTAATCAAGAGCGATTTGTTTGATACAACGAGTGGCTAAAAAAGATGCTGGGGCTAAACCGTAAGTTACAGTTTTTAATTTGTAAGTGTGCATTTCATCTGTAGAATTGTACCTCCATAAAATTTGCTGATAATTTTGGTCTTCTTCTGATACTAAAATTTGCCTGTACATTTTTTCCACATCAGCGGTGAAAACTGTTTTGGGAAATCTAAAATTTATTAGAATATCAAAAATATCCCGTTGTATTTTAGGACCGACCCCTAAGATTGAATTCAAAGATAAACCGCTCGAGGTTTTGCACGAACCGTCAAATACTACCCTTAGCTTGGTAGTAGTACTGGATGGTTTGATTACTGCGTGATGCGGGAGAAAGTAATGTTGTAATTCGGAGTTATTGCATGCATTGCCATCTAGCTCCATGTGACCCAAAAGTTGATATTCACGCATGAAATCCATGTATTGAGTTTCAAACTCTGGTTTATCTTTAAATTTTCTTTCCATTGCAAGAAGTCGAGAAATTGCTGCTGGCTTTGAACTGCCAAGCTCCGATTTAGATTTATAAAACGGTAGTTTTACGACAAACCGATTTTGTCTATTTGTTGTATATGTCTGTTGAAAATGTGTTTCCACAAATTCTTCTTCCGGTGTGAGCATTTTATTTTTGGACTGAGGAATGTCCTCCAGTTTCCAAAATCTTTTCAGTTCTTTGTCAATATTTATTTCGTAGATGTGGAGACTAGATACTGAATCAGTTTGCGTGCATTCGCTAGGCAATTTTCCCGAAACCATAAACCCGAATATTGAATTCTGTGCGATCAGATTACCTTGAACACAATTTACTTGACCGGGAAGCAACAGAGAAAAAAACATATCTGATCCCAAAATACAATCAATTCTGTTTGGAATATTGAATGTAGTGTCTGCTAACTGAATGTTTTTAAAATGCAATAAATGCTCTTCATTTATTTTCGAGCTCGGTAATGGAGCTGTCAATTTATCTAAAATATATGCGTCCACTCGGATCTTGACCTGCGAGTCATATGGAGAAAATAATTCCATGTTTACACATCCTTTTGTGACCGAAATATTCCGGTCAGCTAGACCTTTTACTGGAAATCTAGCGTTTTTCCTGGCGATTCCTAATGAGTTAACTACACTCTCTGTGATGAAGGATGATTCACTGCCGGAATCGCACAAGACTCGAAGTTTATGGGCCTGGCCCGATGAATCATTTATTAATACGCAGGCTGTTGGTAGGAGCGAAGATTCTTTTCTATCCGTATTAATGAGTGAGTTATTTGCTTGTAGTATGTTTTGACTAGCCGCTTCTCCAGCTGGGCTGACGCCAGAAGCTGATGATGGCTGAGAGGCCTTTAAAGGGGTTGAAACTGAAGTGCGGAAAGTTTGGAAATTCTCGTGTAAGCTTGAGTGATGTTTTTTATCACAGTAATGACATGAATAAGGGGACAGGCAGGAGGAATTAGAATGTTTATCAGACAAGCAGTTGGTACATAACTTATTTTTGCGTACGAATTGATTGCGTTCTTTGATCGTCATTTCTTTAAATTTGCTACATTTAAAGAGCAAGTGAAAGGGCATTTTTTTACACAACAAACATTTCGCTGCATGATACACTGGTTTTGAAGCGTTAACCTTTGGGTTTTTATTTTGTGACTCATTACCACAGTACAATTCTAGAGAAGCGCATTTATCGTTAATAAATTCAATGAATTCTTCGAATGTGGGAAAATCGTTGTTAACTGTATGTCGTGCCCATTCTTCGCGAGTTTTTGGGTCAACTTTCTGTAATAATATATAAATGAGCCAAATGTCTCTAGAATTAGCTTGTGTGTCTATTGATTTAAGCCCGCGAATTACCTCGTCGGAAACATCGGCAAGGCTTCGCAGATTAATAGCATTTGCCTGATTGAAAGCTGGTTGATCAAAAAATGTTTGAACTAAAGAAGAAATTATTTGTTTTTTCCGATCGTATCTATTCAAAAGCTTATCCCAGGCTTCTTTGTAACTAGCCTCGGAAATTGGAATGTGTTTGATTATAGCTGCAGGTTCGTCAAGTAATAGGCCTCTTAAATATGAAAATTTCTGAATGGTTGATAAACTATCATTATTATGAACTAATGATGTATATAAATCTTTAAATGAAGGCCAGTCTTTGTAATTGCCATTAAATGACTGAATATTCACTCTCGGTAGTTTAAAATTGTTGATTTGGCCGTTAGTATTAGAATTACTAGATGCAAAATTTGTAGTACTGATATTATTAATGCATAATTTTTCAAGAGCGTCTTGTAGTTTGGCTTTGGTTTCGTAATATTTATCTTCAAATTCTTCCATTTCTGATTGTTCTAGAGGAAGATTTGCGTCCGCTTTGTCAAAATCATTATATATTGATTCAAGTTTTTCGATCTTGTTGTTAAGATCATTTTTGTTGAATGTCTGATTTTCATTGTTGATGTAATTGTAAATGCGGGTCAGAGCTCCTTTCGCTCTGCCTCGGAGAATAACTGCGTTTTTTTCGGCATCTTCCGCTGAATTTATTGTTTTATTCTTGTCATCCATTACGCGTGTAATGGAAAGAATGTGAAATTACTTGCGATCAAAACCAAAGACAAACTATTGCAAAAGGAAAGAGTACTTATCTTTTTTCCAGTCCGTTCATCCGTTAATCTCGCCTGTGCCTCCAAAAAATGTTGCGTCGTTGCTTAGTGGTGTGTTTTATCAATAAAAAGAATATGCGAACTTTGTATAAATGCAAAAATCTATAATTGAATCTTGGCTACAATAAGTAAATATTTACAAATATTACAAAACATGAAGAAAATGATTCTGCGAAGTGCGTATTGGCTAAAGAGCCAACAGTTGTCGACCGTCAGGTCGTGCGGTTGTAATGCGAATTAGAGATGGCCAATGATTCTATGAGTCGAATCAGTGATTCGAATCTTGGTACTGAGTGGCTCAGTCTTTACACTCACTCTCTACTGATTCGAATCTCAAGCCCTCAAGGGAAATACATTCCAAGTGCGAAGGGAAGAAAAACTTATTTTCCCTTTGCCGTTCCCAGGGATTTTCCCTTACTCTTTCAACTCTTTTCGACTCCTTTCGGCTCCTTTCGACTCTTTACGACTCTGAGTCGATAGATGATTTGAAACAGTAAATGAGTGGGTGTGGGTGAGTTGGTCACTGAGTTGGTGCAGCAACGAATCTTTACTGATTCAGTGTTTCGCTCTGTTTCGGTGATTGTATACTATCGTTGAGATTCGTTAGTTTTTCGAATCTTCTATCGACTCAGAGTCGAAAGGAGCCGAAAAGAGTTGAAAGGATGTTTCATTTAATTGGAGGGGTTTTTTCGAATCTTCTATCGACTCAGAGTCGAAAGGAGTCGAAAAGAGTTGAAAGGATGTTTCATTTAATTGAAGTTTTTTTTTCGAATCTTTGGTGTTTCATTTCTTGGTTGGTGGTCGGATTTTAAAGTTTTATCTGTCTGTGGGTGTGGAGTGGGTCGAACATCGTTTGCTTTTGGCGGGTGGCATAGGCGTTACTTCCTAAGGGCAAGAGGGGTCAATCTCCCCCCCGAAAAAAAAATTAAGAAAATCCCTCCTTCCAACTTGTCTGACTGATTTAATATTTGTTTAAAATTTAATGAAACATCCCTTTTCTACTTTTAACTTTAATATATGTCCCCCTGCCCCCACCCTCAAAAAAAAAAAAAAAAAAAAAAAAAAAACGGAACGTTAAGTTTACATGGTGGCGGATTTTCATGTGAAGGGAAATAGAATGAAATAAAGTTAGGATTGTGCTTGTCACTTTTAATGAAGGATACAGGGGCGGTATTAAGCGCTCTCACAAAAGGACTTTGTAGTAAGCAAAATAACATTTCGCTTTATTGCAGCAGATTTCCTTGTTTTTTTTTACCTTGTTTTTCGTTTAAGGGAAATGATTTTATTTTCTTTCGTAATTCAGAGAAATACAAAATAGGGCCTAAAGCAGTGGCGTAGTTAGTGTTATTGACAGTGGCGTAGCCAGGATTTTATTTCGGGGTGGGCTGGGTATCAAATTTAAAGATAAAGTTCAATTGTAAGCTAAGTAAAGGGTCCCATTTTTTTGGGGGGGGGCAGCAGCCCCTCAGTAGGACTGGGCCAAAAATCGACATATCGGTTTTATTTCAACATCAAATATCCGATATTCCCATTTTCATTTCAGTGAAATCTCGAATTCGATAAAGGGCAAACATACAGGCCGGCCAGGGGCGTAGCCAGAATTTTTTTATTGGGGGGGGGGGGGGTTATGACTACAACTCATATATATGTATACGTGTGTATGATAATGTAGTGAAGAATATACATTTTGTATGGCAAAAAATTCCTCATGGGGGGTTATGACCCCCCCTAACCCCCCCCCCCCTTGGCTACGCCTCTGAGGCCGGCGATAAGAAAATCCTGAGATCAATACCAGCTTGTGATGCTTTTGCTACTGCTTTCTCTCGGAAAGCTTCTTCTTCTCTCATCGCAGAAAAAACAGCTCCATGGTTTATTAGTCTAATTACCATAATTAATTAACGTATATCTCGGAACCTATCCACCGGAGCGCGTTTTTATTGATTCTCGACCCCCCCTAGACCCAACACCCCACCGATACTTAAAATTTCGAATGCTTTGACACCAAACTTAACCTTTTAATCTTACAGGCCCAGGGGGTCATACGAAGCTCCCCTATATTTTCAATTTGGGCATTTTAAACACTAGCCTCCTCCGGCGGCAACTCCAAAGTCTGGAAACCATCCCAGAGCCAATTTCTACACGTTTGCAGTCCTTTTAAGCCTCAATCATGGTTAATTAGTCTAATTACCATAATTAATTAACGTATATCTCGGAAACTATCCATCGGAGCGCGTTTTTATTGATTCTCGACCCCCCCTCTGGGACCCCCATCGATACATAAAATTTCGAATACTTTGACACCAAACTTAACCTTTTAATCTTACAGGCCCAGGGGGTCATACGAAGTTCCCCTGTATTTTCATTTCGGGCAGTTTAAACACTAGTTTTACTGGAGCAAGGAGAGAGAGATGCTAACTGCCCGAGAACTCAGCGGAGAAGAAACCCGATGAATGGGTGAAGGGTGTTTAAATAGTACGGCTTTCGGCGCAGAGAGAGGGAAAATTTCTTTAGTTGTTTTATTGATTCAAGATTCGAATCATCGAAGTAGTGAGTGAGTCGAGATTCGAATCAGTAAAATGAGTCGAACCGCCCATCTCTAATGCGAATGTGTAGTGTCTATAAAGTTCAGATTGTCGGGGAGTCCAAGTGACTGGAGCGCCACTCAAAGTGCATCACTGGGTGCGTATATGCGGGAACACGGGGTATCTTTTACGGCAGCTGAACTGTGATGTCATAAATTTAAAAAAAATGCATGAAATTTGCAAACTCTTCAACTGCGTTCTGTCACAATTAAAGCGATTCTAAATAGCTCCTCCAGATTACACAGTTTGATGTTTTTCAGGAGACAGAACAATGGAGGATTTATAAGATATCGTTATACTGGATATATGGATATTTAAAACGGCACCGCTTGGATATTTTCCACCAAGTTGAGATGAAATGTTTTGCGGTGCTAAATACGCAAATCTTACAAAACTATGCATAAATTAAATATATAGAGAGAGCTTCCTTAATGGCAACCATTATGTCAAATGATAATTGTTTATGCTAATGCGTAAATTGCAAAGTATCATCATAGAATAAGTAGATCCCATTGGTACAAAATAATCTAAGCTGCTTCTTTTAATGTAGCCTTGAAGGAGAAAGAAGATAGATAGTATTGATATACGTAATAGGTAATATTAGTAGATTTGTAAGGATAATATGAATAAATCACAATATACCACATTAATAAATATTTCATGAAATTAAAAGTGGTCTGTTTATCCTTTTTCAAGGGTTGTTTTACAGCCAACTGAACGATAAGGTAATTCTAATTTGCGTTGATGCATCCTGCAGTAATTTCGAGGACATTACCAGGGTGTCTACCGCTCCGGAAAGTCTGGAAAAAGTTAGGAAATGGGTCCAGAAACTCTGGAGAAAACCGGGAAATTGGATAATGGGTCCGGAAAATTCACCAAAAGAATCATGGTTTTTTTTTGTGTCTTTTTTTTTTTTTAACACTTTCTCTGTAATTGTCAGACTCAAAACCGAAAGCAACTGCAACGCATTTTTAGGACCGCGAAAGCATCAAGCGACGTGTTTGTATAAGTAGGGAAAAATGGGGCTCATCAATCGTGACGGTAGCGTAAAAGACAAATTAGCTTACTTAATATTGGTAACTTATGGTTTAGGACCGTATTTCCAAGAACAGTTAGTTAATTCTATCAGTAAGTGCGACTCCTTCTGTTTCTCAATTGATGAAAGCTTAAACCTGTATACTTCAGTGAAAATTGATTTCAAGAAGTTGTACTCTCTCAATTACGTTGAGCGATTTAAGTGCTCCAAAAGAGAAAGAAAACAATTTCTATTTTTCACTGCAAAACGCTCCATATAGAGCGATCTACTAAAAACCAGCTTCCGATTTCTTCTTCAAAAGAAAAGAAAAAGAGCACTGGTTACGACCTTACCAATTTGAAAAGATTTCATCATATATTTTTAGAAAGTGATTCCATCAACCTTTCAAGTTATTAGGCAAGTTGGAGTGTATAGGCTGATTAATTTTATTTTTCACCAACTATGCGAAAAATTCCAGAGCTGGGATTCGAACCCAGGACTGCCAAACGTGCTGGTGCTCTACCACTGAGCTACTCTGGGTTCCATCAACCTTTCAAGTTATTAGGCAAGTTGGAGTGTATAGGCTGATTAATTTTATTTTTCGCATAGTTGGTGAAAAATAAAATTAATCAGCCTTCCCTGCAATTTCCCAAAATAAAATGCATTGGTCCAGAATTTTTTTACCGGGACCTCCCAAAAGTCAGGAAATTTACTTTCAGAAATTTGGTAGACACCCTGATTACTTGAACTTTTTTAAAAATTAAATTCTGTTTTGTCACACGCAGGTATGATTTTAGTAAAATATTCATTTCTTCACGTATGAAGAGCGGGTGTGCAGCTATTTTAAAATAAACGGTTGTCCATTTCATTTAGTGTGTCTGAGGTATTTAATACTACAATCTGAACCTAAAAAACAGTATGATGTAGAAATAACACATTTTGAAAGTCAGGAGTTCTCTTCAAACCGCTAAGCTTTTTACTTTTCTGATTGCGAATGATACTGGCATAGTTTATTGAGTCATTAAATTGCAATGATGCCAGGTTAGTACTCATGATGCAAACTTTACATCAAGAGTAAAATAATTTTGTTTTTATTTTAGATTTCACACCACTAGAATTAATTGGGATTACACATGTTTGGGATATTTTCGTTTACTACCGTGCGAAGAACGGGCACTCAGCTAGTAATTAAAAAAATAACCTTGGAAATATAAACTAACAAAAAAGAATCATTATTATTCTTTTATTTTTACCTTAAGAATTTAAAACATTTTCTGAATCCGTGGACACCTTAATCAAAACTCAACTCCCCGCATATATGTATTGATAATAATTAGCTCTAAGAAAACAGTTCTTCATATGTTTTCTTTGATAAAAACTAAGGAGCTGCTACTAATGGCGACTCTTCATTATTTGGCGATTTGCAATCTGATAACCGATAATTACTGCTCATGTAAGGCTACCAGGAAAACTGTTATCAATATATTCATGTACATAATCCATTACAGATAGGCGTATTTAGCATCACGAAATGTATCATCTCGCTGCGCTGGCAAATATGCAATCTGTACTATAACTGCAATAATGCCATAGTTAGCATCGCCAAATATTTCTGCTTGTAGCAAATACCCTAGCTAAACCTAATGGGCTTTAAAATAATCTGCATTTTAATTATTTTTCATTTTCAAGATTCTGGGTTCTAACATCTTGGAATTTGCGGTTTAGATTCACCCTGCTTGGAGAGATACCATTTTACCAAATCGCACCTAATGCCAAGATGGCACTTTTAAAATCAGTTACAATTAGTTATTCTGTTTTAGAAAAACGAATAATGGCTAATTCTAAACTCCTGATGTCTAAGAGAACTCACTACTTGAAAATTATCAACTTTGTGTAACACACTTTGAGTTATTTATTTCATATACTTTTTAATTTGGTGTAAAATTGGTGTAATTCTACATAATGTTTGTCGATTTCATGCGGTTCTACATTCTTGGAATTGCTTTGTTGCAAAGGCAAGGATGATTTTATGCTAGTGAAAATTGCCAAACCTGGCAACTATGATGTTTAATTTTTCAGATTTTTATTAATATCTTCTAAAATAATTCAATTTTCGAAATTTAAATCAGCTTATCGGGTTCCCCAGAATTATCCGAATCCGTGGACACCTTCGTTGTAACTCAAATCACCGCGGTTTCGGAGGAGATAGCAAGACAAGCTTCTGACAGCAGCAGCAGCAGCCGTTACTTATTTTTAGAATAGAGAGATTCTAACAACTTAACAAGTTCTTGCATAAAGTTACGTCATCAGCAACATAGCTTCGAAAAATGTTTGAAATACTTATTAGCTATGCATAGCCCCAACATCTCAAAATTAACTTTAATAAGCTCTGTTGCAAGTGAGTTTTTCAACATCGTAAGTTTCAATATTACTCCGTTTGAAAACTACTGTGAGAAATAACCAGACTCAACAACCCTGGTCAGAACACGGCATCATAAATAAAAAAAATTATGTGAAACCGTAAACTCTGCTACACAATTTAACATCCTATTTGCACTTTGATCGATTTTAAATAACTCCTTGAGATTACACAGTTTGAAGTTTTTCACGAGACTGAACCATGGAGGATTTAAATATTTAGATTAGTACAGCTTGAATATTTTTTCCACTACGGCGAGATGAAGTATTTTGTGGAGCTAAATATGCCAATCTGACAAGAATTATGCTTAAAAATACATAGAGAGGTGTTTTAATGGCAACCATTATAAAAAATGTTTATCGTTTATGCTAATGCATAAATTACAAAGAATCATCAGAGTAGAAAAGCAGCCATTGGTTTCAAATATCTAAGCTAGTTCTTTAAATTGAACATTAAAGAGGAAGAAACGAAGATAGATAATATTAATTTTAAGTAATAGTTAGTATAAGTAATAGGTTATATTAGTAGATTTGTTAGGTCAATATGAATTAAAACACAGTATACTATGTTAATAAATATTTCGTGAAATTAAAAGTGGTCTATTCATCATTTTTCAACAGTCGTCCTACAACTAACTAAACTATAATCTTACGTTGCTTTAATGTATACCGTGATAGTCTCAACAAAAGGGACTGCCTGAATTCTAATTTTTTATTAGAACAAGTGTGATATTTCGTTCAATCCCAGATTTTTGTCCATGCGACTTTGTAGACATGAACTGTCACGGTGAAGATCTATTGAAATGTGTTTGCCAGATAATGCACAGGTGAGGGGGGAGTGAAGATTAAAATATTGAAAGTCGCACAAGGTTTGCAATTTTTGATAACTGATCTCCAAGTTTGCTGCCAAAAAATAACTTCAAAACGCAATCAAGCTTGAAAAGTATGCTGAGATTATGCCTGACGAAGATTGGAAAATAGTGTTAGTTGGTGGTTTTAATATAGATTTTGATTCCAAAGATGTGTTTTATGGAACAAGAAGGATTTGATTCCTATTTTAATGCTGCCACTCTCTCCAACCTAAAAAATCTCCGCTCTTTGGTGAGTTTTGCCATCATGGTTATGCAAGTTATGCACAAGTTTCAACGCTTCCAAACGAGCTAGATGAAAACTAAATTGAACAAATTAGCGATAAACGCAACAGTTAAGGAATTTGAAGACACTTAATTATTAAAACTACTTTAAATGGCAACCCAAAATAAATGAATAAGTAATAGAATGCTGTACTTACATGTTGTTCCAAATCGCCATTTTAATTTTAAATTAAGGTTGCCACATAAAAACAAAAAATCATCATGGTAATTGCATATGTTTAATTATCGCCACCTTGACAAGAGTTGGGGCGTTAAAGTAGGAATCAACCCAAGAAAGTCAAACACGGCACACTCGTGGATTACCATGCACATTCCAAATAGTATTTAAAACAGTGAAGTACAGTTGGAATATGCTTGGCGGGAATTGTAAAACAATTTTAGTAGGTGATTTTAAGATAGATTTCAATTCCAAAGATGCGTTTTATGGAACAAGTAAGAAAAATACGGCACACTCAAGAATAATGATACACTTTCTAAGTTAATGGAATAAGGAAGAAAAATACTGACGACGAATAAATTATGATATGCTTTTAATATATAGCACTTTAGTGCCTATTTAAAATCTGAAACTGTTTCAGATTTTCTTAGCACCAGGGTGCTATTTCGCTGAGTACCAGAATTTTGTCTACGCAATAGATCACTAAATTTGGTGCCAAAGCGCGACAATTCATTATAAATATATTTCGAGTATAGTTAGAAAACACCTGGCGAATATTGTAAAATAGTTTTAGTATGTGGTTTTAATATAGATTTTAATTCCAAAGAAGTGTTTTATAGAACAGAGAAGACAAATACGGTACACTCGTAGATTATGATGCACTTTCCAAATGGTACAGTACGGAACCTTTTATCCGGAAACCAATTACCAGAATCATTTTCCAATCGATTAAATTCCTATTTTTTCCGAAAGAAAAGCAAAAAATGAGTTTTTTAAAATATTTCTTTTTTTTTTTTTTTTTGGAGTACTACAGCTAGAATTTATAAAGTAAGCAATCGAGATATATATATATATTTTTTTTTTTTTTTTTTTTTTTAATGTGTGACTAAGTTTTAAGAAGTTATTATATATTTACTACTTCCTTTTAAATGAATATTATTTATCTTGATGATATTTTGTTTGTTTTTATATTATTTTTCTAGTACATTAACAATTGATGGTTAATTCTAATCAAAAATAGAGTGTAACATTTATGCTACCAATCAAATCAGTAGATGTCATGTTAATCCCCAACCAGTTATCCAGAATACACCCGATCCCAACCATTTCAGATTACAGGATCCATACTGTGTTTACAAAGGTGAAGTATAGTTCGACTATGCCTGGCGAAAATTGTTAAACAGTTTTATTAGGCAATTTTAATATAGATTTTTATTTCGAAGAAGTGTTTTATGGAACAAGGAAGGAAAACACAGAACACTCATGGATTATGATGCCCATTCCAAACAGTATTTAAAATGGTGAAGTATTGTTGGAATATGCCTGCCGAAGATTTAAATCAGTTTCAGTAGGTGATTTTAAGATAGATTTTGATTCCAAATATGTGTTTCATGGTACAAGAAAGAGTCAATTCCAATTTTAACTACCCCCCCTCTTGAAAACCTAAATACTCTGGAGTGACTCCACTCGACTTTCCGAACACTTACGATTATGATCATTACCAAGCATTTAAGGGGTTAGGGGTAGTCAGAATTTTCAAAAAATTGATTTTTTTTTTTTTTTTTTTTTCATTTTCTTAAAGTATAGTATCTTAAAAATATTCTCTGAAAGTTTGAAGTGAGTCCGACAAATATCTTTCGAGTTATTTAGCGAAGAATAAAAGGCTCTCGAGCGGTCAAATATTTCCGAGAACAATTAGCTAGCGGCATAATTCTCCCTTACCTCCTGAAGTTTTAAAAGCAATCAAGCCTATTTATGAAGATCTTAGTAATGAAAATTTACTTTCAAGATGTGTAGGTGGATTTAATCAAAATAATAATGAGAGCTTCAACCAACTAGTGTGGAAAATATGCCCAAAAACTATCAATACTAGTTTTACCATTGTTCAAATTGCTGCATACGTAGCTATGAGTATATTTAATGAAGGATCAAAGTCATTATTAGTAATAATGAATACACTGGGACTTAGTTGTGGGCCTAATTCGCATCGGTATACTGAAAAAACCGATAGTGCACGTGTAAAAGTAGCTGATCAGCGCGCTAACGACAACACTCGCGAAGGTAGAATGCGACGTAGACAACAACAAATTGATGTTTTAGAAAGTTCTACAACGGCTGAAGAACTCTTATATGGTCCAGAAATAGATGACTCAGTGTAAGTATTGAAATTATTCGTATTACTGTACATCAATCGACTGTAAAACTTTAAATGCGTTTTTCTCAAAACTATGTTTTTTGAACTGGTGACCACTGTAACTCAAAATCCGCTCGATAGATTTGAATGAAACTTATACAGCTTTTAGAAAACATAAAAAGCTAATGCCTGATCGAAGGATTTTTTTTTATTTTTAAACTTCGATTTTTTATAAACAATTAATTGTTGGTTTTTTCCCGAAAATCTGCAAAAAAATTTCCAGAGACCGCCATTTTGTTAATTTTGAAAAAAACAAAAAAAGCTTCGATCAAGCACAAGATTATCTATCCATAAAAATAATCTTTTTTGTTTCATTGATTTTAGATGAATATCCAAGGAGCGGTAATGGTCACCGCAAGGACCCATTATTAAAACCTGTTCAACTTAGACCGCCATAACTTGTAAAATAATTATTACTTTTTTTTGAAATTTAAGTGAAGTAATGTTAAAGTATGATGAAATGATACTATGTTTTTACTTATGTGAAATAAACTTAATTACTAGTAAAAAAAAAAATAATAATAAATGGCATTTTTTCACGCCTCTGACTACCCCTAACCCCATAAATTAATTTTAATTGATGAATAACTCAGCGAATATTCTTAGTTTTTTTTTCAATTTGAGCTCAATCGAATGTACCGTTTAAAAGCTAGCGCACTTTCGAGAATTTTCCCCCATAAGCCATAATGTAAAAGAAGTCTTTGTTGTAGCCCTGTAGAAAAACTATAAGTCCTATGCACACCAAAATCAATACCGATCTTTCGACGGTGATTTATAACATATGCATCCAGTTTTAGCTCAATCGAATGCCCCGTATAAGAGCTATCGTGTTCACACACACGCACATACATACATCTCGTAAAAATAACATAAATGAATTCAGAAGACTTCAAAACGTGTAAATACACCAAAAACTCAAAGTCGAATATTTTCATGATTACAATGCTTTCCTTACATGGTACATGTTTGGAAAGTAAAAATCGCCACACTTTGGCAAGCTTTGCAGTCATGGATCTCTAGGAGTTATGCACTAGTTTCAATGCTCCCAAAAGAACTACATGAAAACTAAAGTGAACAAATTAGCGATAAACGCACCAGTTGAGGAATTTGAAGACACTTAATTACTAAAACTACCTTAATTGGCAACCCAAAATAAATAAAAATGTAACGGAATGCTGTATTTAGATGTTGTTCCAAATCCCCATTTTAATTCTAAATTACGGTTGCCACATAAATACAAAAAAATCGTCATGGTAACTACATATGTTTAATTTTCACTTTGGCGAAAGTCGGAACGTTAAAGTAGGAATCAACCCAAGAAAGAAAAACACGGCACAATCATTGATTATGATGCACATTCGAAACAAAATTGAAAACGGTGAAGTACCACCGTCGCAAGACCGGTGTTGATTTGGAGTGTATAGGACTTACAGTTTTTCTACAGGGCTACCACAAAGACTTCTTTTACATTGTGGTTGGAATATACATGGCGAAGATTGTAAAATAGTTTTAGTAGTCGATTTTAAGATGGATTTCGATTCCAAAGAAAGAAGGGTTTTATGAAACAGGGAAGAAAAATACAGCACACGCATGAATAATTTACGTTAATTTGGTGTCGGTTATTTTGTTTTTGTCGTAAATCTATAATTACTAGCCAGCAAGCCGTCCAGCATCGCTGGCCTGTGAAAATTAGCTTAAAAAAATTGCTGTCCAGTAAGGTAGACTTCGTGTCTCTGTTAACTGTGTCAATCAGTCTAACAATTACACGTCTATGCAGTAGCATAGCCAGGATTTCATTCTGGAGTGTTTGGGCTGGGCATCAAATTGCAAGCTAAAGTTGAATTGTAAACTAAGTATCCGACTGTAATCTAAGCAGAGGGTCCCATCTCAGGGGACGCTGCAGCCCCCTCAATCCCCCCCCCTCTGGCTATGCCCCTGCATCTATGATTTTATTTTTTTTAAATTGGAGTCGTATTTCAACAACTCAACTCTGAACTTTTGAATTTCTAGAGTTCAGAGTTGAGTTGTTGAAACACAACTCCACTCCAATTTTGAAAAAATAAAATCATAGATGCGTAGTTATTAGACTGGCACAATTAACACCCCCCTTCTTCTCTTCTGTGTTAGCGTTGCGGCAGGAAGACTAGTTATTATACTGACGACTGGACTCTGTTTTTAGTAGCTGCATAGGTATTAGCAATAAATGACTGTTAGAACACAGACATGTATTAGGTGCGGTCGTTGCACACGGCCCGCGCGAGCGGGTATATTTATAAAAATATACAATTATAGACAAACTATTGAGCTTTCATTCAGTTGATCGCCGAAGGCCAGCGGCTTGTAGGTTGCACATTTTCTTTTCTTTTTTTCGAAGCGGACCAGGTGGTCGCCGAAGGCGGGTAGCCCATTGTTTGCACTTTTTGGTTGCGAAGAGGCCGTCGGCGGACCAGCTGGTCGCCGGATGCGGCCGCTCACCGAAACATGTGAAAGCGACCCGCACCTTGCATAGGCTGGACATGAAGCTGTCGGATAGCTGGTTGACGAAGGCGGGCGGCCCGTATGTTGCAAATTTCGGTCGCGAAGAGGCCCGCGTGCCGTAGGTTGCACAAACCAGTAGCGAATCGACCCGTGTCTCTAGGTTGCAAATTTTGCCCGCGAAGTGGCCATAGACGGCCAAAACTGATTGCTGAAGGCGGCTAGTAAGGAAGAAAAATAGGGACGACGCATAAATTATGATACCTTTTTAATATAAAGCACTTTAGTGCGTATTTAAAGTCTGAAAAGGTTTCAAATTTTCTTCCATTTTTTTGCGTCATAGGATGTTAACCTTTTTCAGTTTCTGAAACTTATTATAAACTCGTGAAATTAAACTAAAGTCGATTTCACTGGCAATTTTAAAACGATGAGCTGAGACTGAGAATAATCTCCATGGAAATGAATGGGGAAACGCGGCTTTAATAATTCTCCCGTCGAATTCATTTCTAAGAAATTGTTTATTTGCTTAGGTTGTAATTTTCATTTCATAGCCTCTAAACCAACTGAAATTTAGATTTTTTTTTAAGCATAAGGAAAGACTTATCTCCAGCTCATCGTTTTTAAATTGCCAGTGAAATCGACATCATTATGTTGTCACGAGTTTAAAATTGCGTTAGAAATTTATGTAAATTTAGTAAAGTAAAGAACCTCTGAAACAAAAATTACTTTATGTTTAAAATAATTCCACAAACTGTCGGATTCCGATTCACTGAGAATAAATATATTATACATCAGTGGAATATTCCGCCGAGCGCAATGTAAGGTACAAATTTATAGTACAACAAGGCATAGCAAACTACGTGTGAAAATTGCTAATTACGATAGCTGGGAAATAATATAAAATCGATAATTTTTTAATGTATATAGATAGGGTCGTATACTGACCCTATGAATTGATGAATTACTATTATGTGCTTCAAATTAAAAGCAGGGCATGTACGGAATGACTAGGCGAAGTTGTTTGGACACACACACATTTAATGTTCTTCTATTTACAAAGGTATACTAGAAATCTTTTACACCACTTAGGTACGTAAACAAAACATCCACACAGGATTCACTGCTTTAGAAGAAAAGAAACAATAAAACAAGCCACCCAGGCATGCACGAAAAAAGTTCCATTCCATCTACGTTCAAATCTCTCTGTCAGTCTCTGTCAACTTCTCGCTTCTTCCGAAATTCGCCAGCCACCGAAAAACAAAACATCACGTGACCTCCCACGTCAGGGGGGGTCTCAAAGGAAGGGGTGAAGCAGCTGCGCTCTGATCGAAACTTCGGATTCTACAGGCTCGACCATCTGACCTGCGGTGCCCTCACCGCCCAGGACCATAAGGATATCTGAAATAAAACACTTTAAAAAAAAAGAAAAGAAAAAGACATTATTTACAGATCATTCAAAAATATGAAAAGTTCTACAGTCCGACGAAGTCCATTTGATATGTACTCAAAGATACATCTTTTGGGATAGGATTCGAGAATACTTCACTTTTTTCTTGCTTTCTTTCTTTTCTTATAACTTTTCTTATTTTCTTCCTGCACTAGTACATGATTTTTTTCTTTCCTTGCAAGGGTTTCAACTTTCAATTTATACATTTCTGGTTGAAGCTTTTCTACAGATTTTTCAGCAAATTCAGCCCGAGGATCTGCTTCTCGAAACTTCTGTGATAATTGATGCTTAGTTATACCATGTGTTTCTTCTTTCTGCGGAGCCTTTTCTTCGCTGACTTCAAGGGATTTTGTATTATTACCAACCACTCTTCAAATTTTACGGTTCTACTTTCACCTACGGCTGCTCGTTTTTCAGCGCGTTTCGAGTCCTCTTCTATCATGGCGATTCGACATGCTAGTTCTTCATATTTTCTGTCAAATTCCTCAGCAATTGATCTAACCTGTCCTAACCGAATTTCAAGAGATTTATGAATGCGTTCATTTTCATCTGTGGCTTGTGAAGTTTCCTCTAACTTTTGAATAGCAATTTTTAATTTTTCTTCTGATCTTTCTAGATCGTCTTCCAGCAACTGAATTTTTCTATTCAATGCAGCTACCTTACTTTCAACCTTTTCGCTGCGGCAAACTTCCTCTTGAAGGGGTGATTGTGCTTCATCAGCCGTTTCTTTAATGACCTCCGTTTTCTCTTTTATATTGTGCATTGTTTTCTTTAACAATTCGCAGTGTTTATCTTCTCGCAACTCGAGAGACTGTTGTTTACATGTAACCGGAAGCACATCTGGTTCGGAATTAGGCGTCGAATAAAGGTATTTACCTAAATTAGTAACTCGTTTGGTAGGATACACTACATCAATCATGGCTGCATTTTTTACGTTAACATTCCCTTGCACAAAATTAAATTCTAGTTTCGATATTACATCCATTCCAATGACTGCACTAAAGCGCATATGCTGCATAACATAAACATTAGTATATACTGTACAACTGTCAATCACTATTAAAGAAACCAATGGGTGAAGCTCTTTCAGAATCGATACCACACAAATTAATATCTGTACCGGATAAAATAGGAGATCCCATCTTTTCATAAATATCCTGGTCAATCAAAGTTACTTCAGAACCGGTATCAATTACTGCTTTCACATCAAAATTAAAAATATTAACATATTTCTTAATTTTATTACTAGATGATTCCACAATTTTGTTCTCCACCACCGATTCAGCTTTATTTCTATAACTATACTTTGCTCGATTATATCTTTCAGGTGTGAATCTATTTTTGCTTTCGGTTTTGCCTGGTTCTTCTACAACCATTTGATTAACAATTTTCTGTTTACCTTCATCTCTACGATCAAAATTATCGTTCCTAAACCTATATTTACATTCAGCAATTTTGTGTGAATAACTATTAAATGCATAACATTTTTTCCTGGTAGCTCCAAAATTTTTATTTTCTTTCCCTGGCACGGGGCTAGAAAATGTGTCATTTTCATCATTCAAATTTTTAGGAAATGTTTTATTAGATAAAACACGAGCTGATTCATATTCTTCTAACTTTTCCAGTATTTCCTCCCTAGTGTTCCACTTATGCCAGTTATCTATAAAATGTTCTTTAACCGCTTGTGGCACTCTTTTTACTTCCTTGTACGTAGTATAAGGAAGTAATGTAATCCCGAAAGATTTTGCGGTCCAAATTTCGACAAAAAAACCGATTTTGACTACCTCTAAATTGAATTTAAAAATTTTTTACGATGCATCTCATTGTAGGCTAGCATGCACGATCATATTAACGCGTCTGCAACTCATTTTGACCAGCGGCAAGTTTATTGTGGTCAGTTTTTCCATGCCGTCTGTACGTACGTAGGTAGGTACGTACGTACGTACGTACGTACGTACGTATGTATGTAACTCGCATATCTCATAAACTATGGGTCGTAGAATGTTGAGATTTGATATTCATGATTTTTCTATGATCTAGTTGTGCACCTCCCCTTTTGGTCGCAATCGAATGAATAGTTCATGTACAGGACCGCCCAAAAGATTCGAAATACATTACGCTCTATGGGCCGAAAATCATTAAACTCGCATATCTCAAAAACTATTAGGCGTAGAATGTCGAAACTTCATATTTTGGATAGTTGTAACATCTAGTTGTGCACCTCCCCTTTTGGTTCCATTCGATTGGATAGTTTATCTACAGGACCGCCCAAAACATTCGAAATACATTACGCTCAATGGGCCGAAATTCATTAAAATCGCATATCTCAAAAACTATTAGGCGTAGAATGTTGAAACTTTATAGTTAGGATTGTTGTAACATCTAGTTGTGCACCTCCTCTTTCGGTTCCATTCGACTCGATAGTTTATCTACAGAACCGCCTAAAAGATTCGAAATACATTACGCTCTATGGGCCGAAATTCATCAAAGCGTTTTTTAGAGGTATTGGGCTATTTCAAACGACTCAAAAGTGATATATGCTGTAAAGAGTTAGAAAATGAGTTTCTCCATTAAAAAAAGTGTGTTTATCATTTACAGTTCTGCTACAGGAACACTCAAAAGATTTCCAATACATTACGGCCAATGGCAATTTTAGGAGATTCATCCATTTCAAGCACAATACCGTCCTACCACATAAGTTAGGTAATGGTCCGACCACGGTCACGTGCCTCCCTCAAGTACTATGCCAAAAGTCGCCAAGTTTGGCGACTTTTTTGTGTATGTGTGTGCATATTTAACTCTCAAATCTCAAAAACTATTATGAAATTTCATATATAAGATTGTTGTAACATCTAGTTGTGCATCTCGATTTTTGGTTAAAATCTACTGGAGAGTTTATTTACAGGACCACCGAAAAGAATTTCAGTACTTTAATGTCTATGGACATCTTCAATATAATACAATTGTAGACAGTCATTGTTTGGTACATGCCCAAAATCTCGCCGTCTGTCCTCGACCTTGGCGAGTTTTGTCGAAATGTCGCCAAATTTGGCGATAGTCAGTCATTTGGTCCATGCCCAAAGTATCGCCATTTGTCATCGTTCTTGGCGAGTTTTGGCGAAATATCGCCAAATTTGGCGATAATCTGTCATTGTTGGTCCATGCTTAATATCTCGCCAAATGTCGTCGACATTGACGAGTTTCGCCGAAATATCGCCAAATTTGGCGCCAAAAATTATTTCGTATTTTGTATAACTCTAAAACTTTAACCCGTAGAATTTTGAACTTTTATATTTAGAACTATATTATAATATCTAACGGTTTTCAATATCTTTTTTGACAGCAATCGACTGGGAATTTATTTACAGGGTGAGCCAAATGACTTTAAATACATTAAGGTGTATGGATGCATTCAATTCATTGAAAGTCTGTGGTCAATGACTACTTTGGCTATCCCCAAAATCTCGCAAACTATCTCAAGTTTGTCGACTTTTGGTGAAATATCGCCAAATAATGTGTCAGAAAGAAATCTTTCAAATTGAACTCAGCTTAGCGATATCGAAATGTTTGGCTAGAAATCGCTATATCTTACTATTATTGATATTTTATATCTTTCAAACAAATAAGTTTAGAGGAAGTGCGTAAACAACATTTTTGATTTAATAGACGTGCAAGGAAGTCATGTGTTGGACACATCAGATTTTTTTTACCTGGTCAGAAACTATCAGTTCACAAAGACCAGTGAAATCTTTAACATTAACGCCATGAATCCATTCTTCAAAATAATGGTTAAGTTCAAAAGCGAATTCTCCCAAGAACAAGAACTTTCTTTTTTATGAAAAAATAACTTTTGTCTAAACTGTTCTGCAGTTAATTTAAATCTTTTCAGCAATACTGCTTTAATGTGATCATAATCATTTGAAACATTTTCAGGTTCTCGAGTTATGATTTGCGCGATGTCTAGAGGTAGTAACCCTAATAAGTGTGTGACCCAATCATCCTTTTTAATTTCGACTCTTGTGGCTTGCCTCTCAAATAAAGCGAGATACGTGCTAATGTCTGCTTTTGGATCCTTCGAATCGAAACTTTTGATTATTTTTGTAAGATCTATTTTGTTTTGGATTACAAAAGGTTCTGTACTGTTCCCCTTCTCATAATTTTTTGATTTTAATTGTTCCAATTGGAATTCACGTTCTAATTTCTCCTGTTCTAATTTTTCCCGCGCTATCTTTTCTTCGCTTTCGCGGTCTGCCGCAATGTTACTGAGAACAGATTTTGTGAATTCTTCATCGTACTTCGTATCACTAATAATAATATGTTTCATTTTAGCAATAGTTGGGTTATCGGGAATCTTTAAATCCAATTCACGCATTAATTTGATAATATCCTCTTTTCGATGTTTTCCGATGTACGACATGGTTGCTGATAAAAAAAAAATTGAGTACTTACAGTTTGCAGTCTTCGGCGATCAAACTCGCCCTGGTAATCCACAACAGATACGTGAGCACACAAAACTTTCCTTGAAGCACAGAAACTTTCTTTGAAGAACAATAATCAATTCAATATTCCATATTATTCTTCACACTTATCCAATTCTATTCTTTTCAATTTAATCAGATTCTATCGAATCTAATTCTAATTCTGTTCCGGCGAAAAGTTCCAAAAAACTAGAGGGTTTTCGATATCGACATCCACAACCCGACAAAAGTCCCCAAAAAACTGTAGGGTCGTATACTGACCCTATGAATTGATGAATTACTATTATGTGCTTCAAATTAAAAGCAGGACATGTACGGAATGATTAGGCGAAGTTGTTTGGACACACACACATTTAATGTTCTTCTATTTACAAAGGTATTAGCTAGAAATCTTTTACACCACTTAGGTACGTAAACAAAACATCCACACAGGATTCACTGCTTTAGAAGAAAAGAAACAATAAAACAAGCCACCCAGACCGGGGCGGGTCTGGGTGTGTATGACGGGCGATTAGTGACGGGCCTGCGCGTGTATTTTGATGAGCCATCCAAAGAGGCTCGAGTCTTCACGTATACATCAGGCATTTCTTAAGCTTCCCAGTGCTTTCAAGCGTTATTTAATGTAGTTTTAAGTAGTAATTGTGTTACTAATTCAACTACGAACTCATGATTAATTTGTTTGCTATGATACATATTGACATAAAGAAAATAGATGCATATAATTTGAAGGAAAAACAAAGTAGCGCTTACTCTCACGATTCACGATTGCTTATTTTAGTTTCACAAGTGGATATTTAATATACTTTAAAATAACTAAATACACAAATGAGAAAGACATTTTTATAATGAATATTTCATGAACGTAGTCGTATCTCCTACGTTATTTTAAACAATTCAAGATTAATCTTTAACAAATGCAGTGCAGATGTTAAAGATTAATCATGATGTATTAAAGCTCATTTCAGTGTTTTCGGGATATCCTGTATATTGGAGAAAATTGATAAAATACGCTCTATAGCGCGATCCCTGAATTAATTATTCTTTAATAAAGACATTTCATGTAGTATATATTATTCTTTTGTCGCTTTCTCAATCGAACTTTGGAATTGAGCAAGCATAATGAACGCTTGTACAAAATATTAACTACATTTGAAGTTTCTGTATAAACGGGCAAAAATCAATAATTTATAATTTACTGTATTTCTGCACTGTACTAGATGTAAGTCTTAATCACATAATCAAGGCATATATAACTGATAAATAACATTTTCAACTGGCAAAATTAAATTGTCTAAATAGTATCACAACGTCATGCTTATTTACAAGAATAAAAACTACTCAAGTAATACGATTTCTGATTAAAATAATTTATTTATAAATAACACATGAGTAATTATTCACTAAACATGATTTGCATACATATTTTTAGAATTTCTAAATACATTATAAGCGTTTACTTACCTTTACATTCAGAGCAAAATGTTCGAATTTTAGGATAAATTTTCATGAAAGAAAATGGCGCAAGATTCACAAAACGATTACCTACATCTAAAGTTCTTTAGTACGACAAAAGTATAAAAAAATTGTTTTAAAATAATAAGATAATATAACATTTATAATACTTAGAATAATAAAATAGAATACAGTGACTGGGGAAAACAGGCCTCAATGATAAACTCATTTTTAGAGATGGCAACTCATAAGAAGGCCCGTTGATTAGCGATGGCCCCGCCCAGACATGCACGAAAAAAGTTCCATTCCATCTACGTTCAAATCTCTCCGTCAGTCTCTGTCAACTTCTGGCTTCTTCCGAAATTCGCCAGCCACCGAAAAACAAAACATCACGTGACCTCCCACGTCAGCCCCCCCCCCCAGGAAGGGGTGAAGCGGGGCCTTCGCTATTAGTAACGGGCCTGCGCGTGTATTTCGATGAGTCATCCAAAGAGGCCTACGGATGCTCGCGTCTTCCAGTATACATCAAGCAATTTTTAAGCATTCCGATGCTTTGAAACGTTATTAAATGTAGTTTTAAGTAGTGATTGTGTTACTAATTCAAGTACGAACTCATTAACAGTTTCTTTACTATGATACACGCGGACATTAAAGTAAATAGATGCATGTAATTTGAAGGAAAAACAAAGTAGTGCTCACTCTCATGATTCATTATTTTCGCTTGATTTTTAATATACATGAACAAATTAAGCTGACTTTTAGTATACATTAAAGTAAACGAATACACAAATGATACAGACATTTTTATGTACTTCTTTATACTGAATGTTTAAGTTTCACATTTTCAAAGCAGTTACAACCATTATTACTTTTAAAATAAATTTAGCTAGTAGTTATTAAATTTTCATTTATTAAATATTGTTCGGTTAATATATTAACAAAATATATGACGAGGAGCTGAAATAGAATATAAAATGACTGAAAAAACACTCAAAATACTGGTGTTAAACGATAAAGTAATTAAAAAACTTTGTAAAAAACACACATAAGAAGTAAAAGGAAAGAGGACATCTTGCTTGTTTTCCTCTTTCCTTTTACTTCTTATGTGTGTTTTTTACAAAGTTTTTTAATTGCTTTAGAATTTAAAATATTTGATATTTATAATTCACGTATACAAAATTTAAGTACTGATATACTATTTAATTTTTAATCTTTTGTAAGGCTATAATTATAAGTACTATATATAGTACTATAGTACTATATAATTATAAGTACTATATAAGTGTTTGCTATAATTATAAGTACAACCTGTGCACTGCAAGTCCTTGGTATTTACATGAAAAATAATATAAATTAATTTAACGAGAAACATTTAGAATGAATTACAAAATAAAGGGTGTTCCATAAATAGTAGTACGAACTTAAAGGGGAGATAATATATCAAAAGGATTAAGAATAACGTAACAGTGTATGATAAAACACGTTTGTTAACTGTTTTTATTTTGGTTAGTTCAAATGAGTTTATTTATCGAAAATTTTACCATTCGAAATGAAAATGATTTATAATTTTCAGTGTTAGTTCCATATACTTTTTCTTCTCCAAAGAAAAATTATAAATTTTAGAAAACCATACTAGGAAATACCACTAATATTCCAACACCTTTTTTTAAAGTTATTATTAACTGGCGATTGAAAACAAATGTTTTCGTCCCTGCATCGATGTATATTAGGGTTATAGCTTTAAAAAAAGAAAAAAAACCCTGCTCCACGGACTTTGAATACAAATAAAGATAAACTAACAGCTCTAGGACTTGAAAATTTTCAAGATCCCTTTTCACAAGTTGCGCTAAACACTGTAGTAAACTAAAAACAAACGATATCTGAATTAATTACTTTTTATTATAGCCATTATCTAAATGGAACTTTGAATTTGAGTATGATGAACGCTTATACAAAATATTAACTTCAATTTAAGTTTCTACATAAACATGTGCAAAAATTAATAACATATTTTACAGTACTTCTGCACTGAAACCAATATCACACATTTAGTTGCATTTATAATAAATGATAAATGACATTTTCAACTGAAAGATTTAAACAGATAAGAATGTCTAACTAGTATTACAACGCACGCTTATTTACTAGAATAATAAACTACCCAAGTTAAACGATTTCAGATTAAAATGATTTATAAATAACACATGAATATTAATTCACAAAACATGCTTTATATCTTATAAATTTGTAGAATTTCTAAATACAAGTGTACACTTACCTTTACATTCAGAACTTAAAGTTCGAATTCTATGATTGAATTCGTTGATTTATTTCCATAAAAAAAGCGCAATCTTCAAAAAATTATTACCTACATCTAAAACACCTTGTCATTAAATCATTATGACAAAACTATAACAAAATTGTTTTTTAATTATAAAATAAATTAACGTTTATAATCCCAAATCGCATACAATTGAACAGCGCAAATGTAAATATTAGGCCTCAATGTTTCACTCATTTCTTCCGGTGGCAACGAAGAAGCAGGCCCGGTTGCTAATAACGACGGCCCCGGGTGAAGCAGCTGCGCTCTGATCGAAACTTGGGATTCTACATGTATATTTCGGTTGATTCCTACTTTAGGACCCCCACTCTCGCCATGGCTCACTGGGATAAGTACAGGCTTTCCAGAAAGCTCCGTTTTTCCGTACGAGTAAATTTTCGCCGATTTGTCGCTTTTACCCAACGAATCACTGTTGCCAACTCTGCCGGAGAAATTATGCCTAAAATCAAAGCTAAAAGTATCCAGGAATGGATAACAATGGCCGCATTCGTAAACGCCAAACGAGTTGCACTCGTGCAACGAGTTTATCGTTTACGAATGCAGCCAATGTTTTCAAGCCGAGAAAAAAAAAGCCCTGTTTTGGTGCCTTTTTTAGCACTTGAGTGCTATTTCGCTCGAGCACGGTTTTTGTGTAGACACGATTTTCCTACAGTTAGTGCGTTTTGTCACTTTTCAAGTATGTTTTTTTTTATACTTAATTTATTTTCAAATGTGATAACGTACAGAGGAGGGGGGGGCATTAATAAAATGTTGAAAGTCGCTCAAGGTTTGTAATTTTTGATAATTGTTCGCTAAATTTGGTGCCAAAATGCGACAATTTATTATAAATATATTTCGAGTATAGTTAGAAAACGACTGGCGAATATTGTAAAATAGTTTTAGTAGGCGATTTTAATATAGATTTTAATTCCGAAGAAATGTTTTATAGAACAGAGAAGACAAATGCCGTACACTCATAAATTATGATACACTTTCCAAATGAGATTTATAAAGGTGAAGTATGGTTTGACTATGCCTGTCGGAAATTGTTAAACAGTTTTGGTAGGCGATTTTAAGATAGATTTCGATCCCGAAGAAGTGTTTAATGGAACAAGGAAGGGAAACACGGTACACTCATGGATTATGATGCCTATTCCAAACAGTATTTAATATGTCTACGGGCACGGGCGCCGACTTCTAAAAATTATTGGGGGGGCTCGTATCCTTACGGAGGTGGACGGGGGGACACAAAATCCTTCTCTCCGTCAGTATAATTAAGGGGTTCAGAAATTTTAGAATTGAGATTTCAAAATGTGCTTTTTTAACATAACACTTTCATGAAAATAAAAGGAATTCCATTTAATAAATTTTTCAAAAATTTTTTGAACTCATTTTTAAAATTAAGTATTTGAACTCAAGATCTCGAATCAGTCTTCAGTACACATATGGAGAAAGCAAATCTCCCTTCTGAAAGAACAACTGGATTTTAATTAAGTTAATAACAGCAAAACAAGTAAAATCTTTTTCGAAATGTATTTAATGATAATTTCATGGGAAAGAAAATGCATGCAGTCAAATGTGGAAAACTGTTCTGCAAAACATTACTCCAGCTAATATTTCAAAATACCCTAGAAGTACAAACGAGACGAAATACTAAAATCTGGATTATTTTATTTACTTGCAAACCTTCATCAGAGATAATTTTTACTAATATAAAATAGTATTTTTTATTTTACTACATGATGAAATACCCATAAATTGAATCGACTTTAATTAAATGTCGCACTACTTTAAGACAGAAAAACTGATCACATTTAAATTACATTTTTGACAACTTTTTACAGATTACATTTAAAATTATTAAAAAAAAACATAAACAAAGAAGTAATAAATACCTCCTTTCCATGTATTCAAACAAATATACAAACCATCATACAAAGTTACAAGTCCTCTCTTCGACACATACATTTTAAACGGATTTCCGTGATTTGAATTGTAAAAACAAATAAATAAATAAAATATACTTTTAAATTCATTCTCATAGTATTTTCACAGCAGGAAAAAAATTAATTTTTCAATAATATCATCCTTGTTAACATTTAAAAATGATTTAACAAAGAAATCCAAGTGCGAGAATATATCAAAATTCAGAGTCTACACTATTTTAGGTCTTCATAAACATTTTAATTCTGAAAAATTTCATTTTACATTAAACTAAGAATACTCATATAATCTTTCAATAACATTAAAAATGAAAAGAAATGTTGAAATGTGATGTTATGGCCAACTATCTGCGTGAGGGATCTAGGCCGGGGGGGGGGGGGGCTTCGTGTAGAACTTGGCATAGAAAACTCGACATATAAAATCTGCATTGCACTTTAAATCACACTTCTTTTTGGAAAACCGTTCCAGATTACCTTAACAATTATGAAAACAAATTAAACCAGCACATAAGCAATTGGCAAATCAGAGACGCTCCTGGCAAAATGAACACATAGTAATCATTTTATAAACTAAAACCATAATGAATTATGCTATTTGAAACATATTTTGATGATATTTGTGCAACAATATATGAAAATTTATTTTTATTCAGTACGGAGAAAAGTTGTATAAAATATAATCGTGCTTTAAATTTAAAAGTGAAATAACACAGAAACAGATATACAATGCCAAAATTATCACTCTGAATTATTGTAGATATTTACAGACAATTTTTAAGAATACTCAATAATATGAAAAATGGAAACAAAATGAATGAAATCTAATTCGAAATCATAGTCTACGCCATATTATTTTTAAAACATATATAAAAACTCCACTGCACTCTAAATCACCTTTCGATTTGGAAAATTGTTCCAGATTACCTTAACAATTATCAAAACAAATTAAACTAGCACACTAGCAATTGGTAAGTCAGAGACGCTTTGGCTAAATGGATACATAGTATTCATTTTATAAACTAAAACCATAACGCATTATGTTATTTGAAATTTATTCTGATGATATTTGTGCAACAATATACGAAAATTAATTTTTATTCAGAACGGAAAAAAGTTGTATAAAATATGATTGTGATGACTGGGGTACGAAGGGTATTTTGTTTATAAGCCTTCTTATGATTACCATAGCCCGTTCGTGTAAACATAGTGCTAAAAGTTCTCCTTATTGAATTTGCAAAATATACATCCATCTAATGCAAGGTATCACTGAAATGTGCACATAAAATTCAAGCTAAATAGTCAGCTTCAAACTTTCTAGCACATATTCATTCAAATTTCAATTAAGAAGTGTACAATGCCAAGAAGTGTTTCTTGTGTACGAAGTCAATAATGAATCAGAATTATTTTCTCAGAGTTACATATACTGTATAAATATTAACACTAAAATAGCTTTAATAATGTTTGATTATATTTTTTTCCTTCTAAATTTTAACGCAGACCTCTAAAATGGTAGGAGCCCACAGGTGAAAGCCTACTCAGCCTAATGGGTAATCCGGCCCTGTTTAGGTATAGTCCCTCTTTCCCCATGAACCCCCCTCCTTCCTCCTCTATAATTTTTATGGTTTTGTAGCAGTTACGCTAGTTTGATATTCCATAAATAATAATTTACAAACATAGGTGCTTCATAGAGTGCTTTTATAGAAGAGGGAGGCTATTTGCAAGTGTGGGGTGGAGGTGGGGGTCGAATACGAGTATATGTATCACACGCCCAATTCACACATTTTTCTAAAACCATTTTTTGATTTTGATCGTTTTCTTTCATTGTGGTTTCGAGGCAACTACCCCATTCACCCTTACGTTAATCATGCTCGCTGTGACTCCCCTTTCCTTTGCCCTCTATGTATGGATGAATATGGATGAATGCACATATTTACAAAACGGCTGCATATTTTTCTGCCAAGGAACAACGACTGAGCACATAGTCAGAATATTGTGTGCATACTTTAGTGTTGTTATAAAATAAAGTAAATTAGTCAGAGACTAATGGTTTTCTAAAGAGGAATTCTCTTTCAGCAACACAATGTGATATTATGCACATGATCAAGGCCTCTCTGAATTTTGGGCCTTGTCCAAGCTCGGCTTGGGCCCTCGTTTTTTTTCTTCCTTCTTTCTTGGCGAGATGGTTAATCTAGGCCCATGACCACTGTGATCCCCCTCTGGAACCGCCACTGGCACCATATGCAGCCAAGAGTAGCAAAATAATGAACCGAAATTCGCCTAAAACAACGAGTCTTCTTAAAGATTTCATGGTTTTCAAATGTTCGTTTCTAAATTTTCGTATTTATGTGTAAACTAAAAAATTTTTGAAAATCGTAGGGGGGCTGGGAGACAGCTAAGTAGTGCTCAGCCCGCGTAGCCCTCCCCCCCCCCACCTCTGATTACGCCCTTAATGGGGGATAGAGTTTTATATGTAAAGAGAGAAGATAAGAGCAAGCAATTATAAAATATAATCCAGAAGTTGTGCTGCTCGAAGATTTTTATGAAATCATTTTTTATTTAGCTCCTAACTGTAGCTAAATCAGAAACGTTAAGCGTTCGATATTAGTAAAGTTTTGATAAAGCGTATAAAGAAATGAATACTGTCTATATCCGAAACTGTATTAAACATCAATTTTTCATCTATCTCACAAGGTTCTTCATGATTTAAAATCTTCAAACTTAAATTTGACTATCAATTTTCTGCCTTGAATTGTTTTTAAGTCACATTTAAACGGTTTATTTTCAGCATCGAAACTTAATACTGCTGGGAAATGGGAATGTCACAATCGTTTGCAGTTTTGCACAATGGGTAAATCTCCCTTATGGTCAGACATCTACAGAAGAGTCTGTATCTCACAATAAAGCTTTTGCTGTACTGATTTAAAAAAGAAAGATTACATTACATGAGAACGACCCTCCTAAAAAAAACGCAGTCCTCTCCCTACTAGAAAGCAATTCCATCATCAATTGTGTCACGGTGTAAAATCTGAAGGGTTCTTGTGGGGGAAAACACCCGTTTCTTTTTGCCTAGCTATCTGATGGTCATTTGTTTGTGCTTGCGCTCTTGATAAAGAAGGTTGACATCCGTGCCTTACGGCATTACAGGTGCCCAACGTAATTCCTGAATCCCTGTGAAAGAAAAAGCGGAGTGGGAGACAGAAGAAGCTAGCGATACATTCTCTATTTTTAGGATTCTTAAGTTTAACCGATTTGGAGGAAGAAATATGATTTGACACAAAAAAGTTGGAGTGAAGTTTTTGAAGGGGCTCAGCCCCCTGAATAAAAATATTGGGGGGGCTGAAGCCCCTTCAAGCCCCATGAAGTCGGCGCCTATGTCTACGGGATATAGTTGGAATATGCTACAGGGGCGTATCCAAGGGGGGGTTAGGGAGGTCATAAACCCCCATGAGAAATTTTTTGACATACAAAATGTATATTCTTCACTACATTATCACACACACGTATACATATATATGAGTTGTAGTAGTCGTAACCCCCCTCCCCCCCCATAAAAAATTTCTGGCTACGCCCCTGCGGAGAAGATTGTAAAACAGTTTCAGTAGGAGATTTTAAGATAGATTTCGATTCCAAATATGTGTTTATTATGGTACAAGAAAGAGTTGATTCCTATTTTAACATCCCACTCTCGCCATGGGCGCCGGCAGAATATTTCCCAGGGGGGGGGCAAAGACTACTTCAACGTATGGTTACCATGTTGGAAAGAGGAAGGGAAAACACTGTATACAAAAATCCAGGGGGGGCATTGTCCTCCCTTTGCCCTATGCTGCCGGCGCCCATGACTTTCGCCAACCTAATCAATCCCCGCAGTTAGGCGAGCTTTGTAGTCATGGGTCTCTTAGGAATTATACACAAGTTTCAACGCTCCCAAGAGAACCAGATGAAAAAGTGAACAAATTAGCGATAAACGCACTAGCTAAGGAATTTGAAGACACTTAATTTTAAAACTACATTAATTAGCAACCCTAAATAAATAACGGAACGCTGTACTTACATGTTCTTCCAAATCGCCATTTTAATTCTAAATTACGATTGCCGCATAAATGCAAATATCGTCCTCGTAACTGCATATGTTTAATTATCGCCACCTTGGCGAGAGTCGGGACGTTAAAGTAAGAATTAACCCAAGAAAGACAAACACGGCACACTCATGGATTATGAAGCACCAGCAGACAAGCCCTTTTCAGCAGTACAAGCTTTTAAAAGGAAACGCTAAAGAAACGCCGAGAGAGCTGAGAGAAAAAAAAAAAAGGCGCCAAAACACAGCTTTTTTTTTCTCGGCTTGAAAACATTGGCTGCATTAGTAAACGATAAACTCGTTGCACGAGTGTAACTCGTTTGGCGTTTACGAATGCGGCCATTGTTATCCATTCCTGGATACTTTTAGCTTTGATTTTAGGCATAATTTCTCCGGCAGAGTTGGCAACAGTGATTCGTTGGGTAAAAGCGACCAGGGAGCCCTGAAAAGCGACAAATCGGCGAAAATTTACTCGTACGGAAAATCCCATAGGAGAAACTGGTTTCCGGACAGTGAGCCATGCTCTCGCCAATGCGACGATAAATATTGATATACAGTTGCCATTACGATTTTTGTATTTATATTGCAGCCATACGGCAAAGGGTTTATTCGTAAATTTCTCTCAATAATCAACCGGTATTCCAGTTGATTTTGCACGTGATCAGTCATGAATTTTGATCTTTGATAAGGCCGCTGCCTACGAAATGCTCATAAGATGTAGTATTACGTAAGCAGCGATAAGGTTTAGTATCCTTTTACGCACTCTCGATCTTTGTTTAGAAAATTTCTATTGGCTTTTACCCAGTAAAGTATAATTTCGCAAACACTGGATACTAAATTCCTGTTTTATTTTCATATTGGTACGTATTAATAGGAGCAGACGATTTCAACTCATTTATATTAGCATCGTCAAGCACAAATAAATCTGATACGGGAAATTTGGTTGCTAGGGTAACTTTAAATATTAAAGTATATATGTGTATTTTTATTTATGCATTAATGATATAATTTAATATTACGGACGCAAAAATTTCTGGCATCTGAAAATTGGTTGCTAGAACAATTTTAAATGTTAATATTTTAACTTATAAGAACTGAGTTCTTTTCGAATTTACTAATTAATAACTATTTCTAAACAGCGGATTCGGTGAATTTATATCTATTCTGTTTCTTAATTTGGTGAAGTGTTTTAAATTTGCCTTGCAAAATTTTAAAAATCATTACAGAATTAGTTCTTTTGTTAATTATTTTAACATTCTGATTCCATTTCCTAAAATTTTTGCGATTCAACATACTTCATTGGTTAAAATAAAAAAATTCACGAATCCGCTTTTAATAAAGGAAATACATATAAATTTAAAGAATCTGCTCATAAATTCTTGTCAAATGAAATCATTTGGAACATGTAAGTACATCATTACATTTATTTTACTTGCCAACTAATGTATTTTTAATAATTATCTTCAAATTCCGTATTTGGTGCGTTGAATGCTGAATTGCTCACATTAATTTAATCCAGTTTCTCTGCGAAGCGTTGAAACTTGTGAGCATGCGCGATCACAGACTATTGACAGGAAGGTTCGCCAAAACGCGGCGTTTCTTTCGTTGGCGAGAGTGGGGGTCCTAAAGTAGGAATCAACCTATATTTCTTAATAGTTCCTGACTCTTGGTGGCAACATTATTAAAAACAGAAGATTTTTTTTAATGCCCATTCATATTCATATTCCAATGTTTAGTGCGAATTTGTTTACTTGTGATGAATAAATTTTAGGTAAGTTTTTATAAATGTAGCATATTTTTTAATAAGTGCATTGTTTTAATAGTTATTAATTTTGGTTATTGAACAGTTGTTGAAACTGATTTAACATTCATGGTTGAAGTACAATACACTATGAAAGCGTTTAGACGTTCTCTTTTCCAGAGAAATGTAGATTGTCTAGTAAACATGCAGAGAAATGTTTTCTGGAACTATACATATTAATTTCCGCATCCTGTTGGAAACAAAATTTTCTTGTCAAAATAATATAAAATATAATATATAATGACAAAATACTAAAAACAACATTCATAGAACTGAAAAAAATGTTTAAGCAAAATCACATTTCCATAAAAATAAAAACATTAAAAATCCTGTGGAATGATTATGTTTTTGAGTTAATAAATGCAAGTTTCTGTCAAAAAACGGAAGTTTTGCATTGCATTTGGCACAAAAGTACGCTCAATGTACACTGATACGTATGCGTTACAGCAGGGTTGTCCTACCATTTTGTGCAAGGAGTCACTAGGCAAAATTTCAAGGAACGGCGGGCCGGCTGTGACACTCGAACCTTACATTGGGCAGCCCTGCATTAGAGCTTTTAATCATCATTCCTGACGCAACAGCCCTGTGTAGGCCAAGGCCTTTGAATTCAGCCACTTCTACTAGAAGCCTAATTCTTACAACTGGCAGCCAGCTTCACCGCCCCTTATCTTACTGTTCTTTATACTCAGTGCAGTGTTGGCCAATTTTTTGGACCCATTTCAACGAAAATCATGTTTCTTTGTTTTAACAGAATTTGTCATTAAATTTATTTAGGTTAGGGTTGTTACAAATTTAGGGGATGTCATGATTGCCAAGTACTGACATCTCAGACATAATTAGTGGCATTTCCATTCATGAAATGATTTTAAAAGTACTGTATTGAGTGATAACGTGCTGTACAAATTCCTGCAGAAATACTTATTAACTGCAGAAGCTGCGGGCTTTCTCAAATTAGTGCAGTGCCGTTCTATTCACGAGCTTCATAGTTCCGCTAATGGGTACTTTTTTAGTTTTAAATCACACCAGTGTTAATGTGCCAAAGTGAGCAACCTGCTGTTTATGCAGTATGATTGCATTATTTAATACGTATATATCCTCAGGGCCTTATTATCGCGTAGGCAAATCGGGACTTTGCCCAGTGCCCCCGGCTCGAAAGGGCCCCCAATTTCAAATGTTTTTCTGAAATATCCTTTTTTATATCAAAAATTTATGAAAAATTAAACAAATTTCGGTACTTACGTATTATCCCGGCGGTCCGCCAAGACGAGCAATTTTTCGCCAAGATAAATGCGGGACAAATGAAATCATTCATGGTTATAGAAATACGTTTGGCAACAGTTTTCTAGCACATTTTACGCAAAAATCGTATCGCAGAAATGACCGCCGGGATAATACGTAAGTACCCAAATTTCATAGATGGGGGCCCCCAAATTCATCAATTCCCGGGGCCCCTGTTAGTCATAATCAGGCTCTGTATATCCTTCGTTACAATAATAGTAATAAAAATTAAAAAAACAGGAAATGGATAATATGTGCTCTAGCCAATTGCGATGAACGCGCAAGAAACTGTAAATTTATTAAATATTTTAAAGCTGTTAGGTTCAGCTTGGGTATTTGCTACCAGTAGAAATATTTGGTGGCGTTAACTATGCCATTATAGCATTTATTTATAGTACAGCTTGGATATTTTTAAGTGCGGCGAGATGATAAATTTCGTGATGCTAAATACTCCCATCTGCAAAGGATTATGGGTAATTGTGTATTATACCGTCGACATTTTCGCCAAAAATTTTTTCACCTAGTTGGCGTCGTTAAGGTCGGTTTACCTTAAAATACTTCTGTTCAAATATTTACATACCACCCGAGTTGTCATAAAAGCAAAAACCAATAGATACTGCCTTTTTTATTTGCGCGTGTACATAGATTTAAAGCAATAAATATATAAAAGGGGATTCATACATTCATATTGTTACGAATTTTTGGGGCAACCCACTGTTCTGGGGTTTAAAATAGTTCAAAATTCGTATTCTAGTCTTCAAATAGTTAAATTTTGTCTTTTTTGTTGCATTAAAACGGATCAACTAGAACTAGAGACACGGAGGTTTCGGTTTCCCCATTCATTTGTATGCAGTTTCTAGAAATCTCGAGAAATATTGGTCGTAGGTATTCGGTAACTTCACTTTTGGGGACTAATTTTTGGCGCCAAATTTGGCGATATTTCGCGAAAAGTCACCAAGCTTGGCGACATTTTGATCATTTGGAGCGATTTCCCCATGGGACTTGTAAAGATGCTTTTTCTACATTAACATGCATATTAGCCAAATATTTCTCTTCTATGACGTAATCAAAACTCGATTGTTCGGGGACTCGCTAGAGAGTTCCCGAGTTTTCTGGAATGCACGTTGGAAAGTATAAAAAGGAACCGGGCTGCCCCGAGCCAGTTCAGTGTGGATCGAGATGCGGATGTGTAGTGTACGGTGCTTTGCTTGTATTGACGCTATAGAAGCATTGTTTCCGTTTGCATTTCGAAGCTGATTTTTAAGTGCTGTGTGTAAATTCGTCATTGTTGTGTCTTAAGGGATTGTGTGCCATATCCATTGCATACTTCTACTGAGTTTTTACTTGTGGAAGTGTTTTATTTATGTGAGAAATACAGCATTTGAGAGAGCTTCAGATCTAAGCGGACTGTTAAAAGCACATTACTGTTTGATTGTGCTTGAGAATCTTTTACAGCTGATTGTTCAACGAAGTTCTAGAAGCAATAAAGTTCGTTTTCCATCCTGACAAGTGGACTCTTTACTAAAACTTTCTATACCAACTGAAATTTAGAACGAGGAACCCAGAAATAGCAGAGTATTCTGCAACAATATTAAGATAGATAATCAGTTCAACATTTTGTGGCGACAAACGCGTAGTTTTCTCTGGAAACTAGAAGATAATATAGTTTAAGAAAATACATTTCAGTTAAAAGCAACATGATTAAAATATAGGGCTACCTTCTACAGAAGAGGAAGCTATTAAATACTAGCAAAAGTATGAAGTTGTTCCGCCGCATAAAAATTGTGAAAATGATCACGAAATGCAATTGTATGTTAATAAAGATGAACAATGGAGATGGTATCAAAAGCGCCTATCTATCCGGAGAGGAACTTGGTTTGAAGGAAGTAAATTACCATTCGTGAAAGTTTTGAGATTTGTTTACTATTGGGCTCAAGAACTGACATCGATAAAATGGGGTAAAAACCAGCTTGATATGTCCAATAAAACCGATATAGATTGGAACAACTATCTATATGCGTGAGGTATGCATAAACTCTCTAAAGTCCAGAGAAAGAAAAAAATTGGTGGGCCCCGGAAAATCGTGGAGATAGACGAAAGTCTATTTTCCAGACGAAAAGACCGCTGCGAAAGAATTTTACCTGAGCAGTGGATTTTTGGGGGAATCTGACAAGAAACTAACGAATGCTTTATCATACGTGGGCCCAACATAAAGGCTGTAACTGTGTTGAATGAAATAAATAACAATACTGACGAAGGAACTACCATCTACTCCGATTTCTGGAAAGGATATAAAACAGACGATTTGGAAGTCGAGCGTTTCAACCACCTTAAGGTGAATCATAGATACAACTTCGTCGATCCAAAGACCAGTGTTCACACACAAGACATTGAAAGACTGTGGGGATCTGCCAAATGGAGAAACAAACGGTGGCGTGGCTAGCGGACGTGGTCAGAGTGGACACATTAGATTTCGTAGTGAGCAGACACTCCGAAACTCATCCTGGTTAGAACGGACACATTTTTCCTCATCTTAGAACAGAAAAAGGGTGCAGATAAATAAGTAAATAAATACTTTTAAAAATCACAAATATAATTTCGAACAGTATTTTAAGTTGCAAATCTCTTTCACATGGGGATTTTTTTTTTTAACCGAAGTTTTCTGTTTTTGCACTCGATTATCAAATTACCAGGATAAATACATTTTTATCAATCAAATTCAATCAAACAACAATCAAATTTAATTATTTATATTAAACTAGCTGTTACCCGCAACTTCGTCCGCGTCGGCTTTAGAATTAGGTCCAGAGCACGAAGGGTCCAGAGAGAAATGAGGCAAGCATGAATAACAAATATGTTTGCAATATAGACAAAAGTGACTGTATTTAGATAATTTTTAAAACTTATTTTAAATGAAATATAATGCATGGTAGTATACTTCATTTAAAATAGAGTGTGCAGAATTACTAAATTTAGATTATTTTACCCATTTGGCGAATACAGTTATATATTATAATTATTTCCGAACAATATTTGTGAGCTATTTTGGGTGTTCTTGTAAAAAAAAAAAATTATGCTATTTGCACGAATTTTAACCTATGTTAATCAAGAATAGTGCAGCTTTCTATTAGTGAAGTTTCAGAATCGGTTCTGTACTTACAGAGATACGCATAGAACGTAATGTGTTTGAATTGTTTTGAGTGTTCTTGTAAAAGAACTATTTATACTACTTGCATGAATTTTATCCTATAATACTCAGGAATAGTGTAGCTTTCTATCAGAGAAAAAAGCTTTGGAATCTGTTTAGTAGTTACAGATATACAAATAGAGCATATTGTAATTCTTATGAGTACCCCTGTAAAAGAACTATTTGTGATATGTGCATAGAAGGTAGTCTATAATACTCAGGGCCCCACCATTGGCTAAGAGCTCTCGAAACTGGAAGGCGGGAGGTACCAGGTTCAAACCCCGGTCGCGCCTGTTGACCTAGCCGTTCGGAGTTTTCCGTGGTTTTCTCCAAAACCTCGCTTAAATACGGACAAGGATCCCTTAGAAAATCCCCCATTGAGGGCATTCCCCATATGGGCCTAGGATTCTAGGGAAGCCAATCGGCTTTAATCCAAAAACAAACAAAGAATAATACTCAGGAATAGTGTAACTTTCAATCAGTGAAAAAAGTTCTAGAATCGGTTCGGTAGCTACAAAATGCCCATAAAGCGTAATGTATTAGAATTATTTTGAGTGTCTTTGTAAAATAATTATTTATTCTATATGCATGAAAGGTTGCCTACACGCTTAAATGTATTGAGTAAAATAATAATCAAACCGAGTATATTTTTACTCAATTTTTGACTTCAAACAGCCATTCTCCCGATTGAGTAAAATTTGCTCCATTAATCGACAAAAATCAATGGAGCAAAAAATTCTCAATTTTTGAGCATTCTACAACAGCTCCATTTAGGCTAAATAATAATCAAAAATGAGGTGTTTCTGTCCGTTTTTGATTAATATAACTGTACTCAATTATGATTATTATTTAAGCTATAGAATGAGCGTTTTTTCAAAATCAGCCCTTTTTTAATTAACATATCTGTACTCAATTAAGATTATTATTTTAAGCTAGAAAAAGGGTGTTTTATTAAAATTTGCTGTTTTTGATTAATATCTTGAATGAATCGTTTTCTTCATTTTTTATTATCAGAGCTGTAATCTATGATTATAAGCCCGAGAAAATAAATTTTAAATGAAGGCAAATACATTACATATATCTTTATAAAAAAGTATTTTTTTAATAAATAGAATATAATTTCACTATAGTTTCTAGTTATAAAACGAATTCACAGTACAGTCAGAATACAGAAATGCAATCATGGTTAAACCAGCTGTGAGATTTAATTAAAGCAGCAACCCAATTTATTGACATGAGAAAAAGGTAAAGTACTACTTACTCACTTTGGGTGGAGATATTATAACTTCATTTGTTTTACAACAGCTTTTTATAATCCAATCGTAAGAAACTATGTCATTAAAGCGAAATCTTTACCTAAAGCATCTCCTCCATATCTAGGCTGAATTTATTTCACAACTCTGAATATGAAAAAGATGCATTTGGTATTCGGATATAACATAAAATTATCACCAGCGAATGCACACACAACTATGCTCGACTATGAACCGTTATCCGTTGAGAGCGTTGGTCACGTGATAGTAATAGGATATGGGTCGTGGGGGAGAAAGACAGAATACTCAAATCGACAATATTTTTGTGAAAATTGAGCTAAGTAGAATCTAGTCAATGGGGAGGATAGAGGCGAATTGAGGAGATAACAAATTATTGTCGTTATTTTTTAGCGTAGTATTTTTTAGCGTAAAAGGATTTAAATAAGCCGATAAGAAATTTAATCAATAAAGGAGTGTTAGTTTTAATCAATAGATTTAAGCGCGTATATGTTAATCCAGGGTATAAACTATCTTCATTCCAAATTTTATCCAAATCCGTTCGGCCATTTTTGTGTGATTCACTCACAAACATACACATTTATATTATTGGCAGGATTTAGAAATTTATGAACTTTAAGAAACATATTTGGACTTTTCTTTCTTATGCTTTTTAATTTGGCGTAAAACTAACATAATTTCCTTGTCCGTTCACGTTTTTCAACTGCACACGATACTGCAAATAGTATATCTGCTTTATTTCAAAAGACTAAATCATTTTGTGCGGTCAAAACTCGCCAAACGTGACCACCTATACAACCTTATTTAATTAATAGTTTAAAAAAGCAATTCAAAATTCTGAGCCTCAGGTGCGCATTCATGGGCTTATATGCTCAAATTTTCAGAGCTCTGCATTCTGCAGATTTGTCCGGAGAACATTCATTATTATTATTATTATATAGATTTGGCGTGGCATAATTTACGTGGTATTTAATGCTTTTCGATGCACGCCATTCTTCATTGAAGTAATAGCATTCCTATTGTTGCAGAATACTCTGCTATTCCTGGGTTCGTTGTTCTAAAGTCCAGTTGGTGTAGAAAGTTCTAGTAAAAAGTCACTTGCCAGGATGGAACACAAACTTTATTGCTTCTAGAACTTCGTCGAATAATCAGCTTTACAAGATTCACAAGCACAATCAAACAGCAATGTGCTTCTAACAGTCCGCTTAGATCAGAAGCTCTCACAAATGTTTTATTTTTCACATAAAATAAAACGCATCCACAGGTAAAAATTCTGTGGAAATATTCGAGCTATAACATTAACAGTCCTCAAGACTCAGCAATCAAGAATTTACACACAGCACATAACAATCAGCTTCGTAAAGCAAGCCAAAACACTGCTAATGCAGCGTCAATACAAAGCATAACACAGCAAACTCACTCCACAAGAGCTAAACTCACACTGAACTGGGGCCTCTGAATGCTTGTATTTATAGGTGGCTCAGAAGCTACAAGAAGCTTCCAGAAAAGTCTATTTCTCGAAGATTCCATATAAAGCGGGAATTTTGATTACGTCATAGAATGAAATACTAGACAATTATGCATGGTAATGCAGGAAAAGTATCTTTACAAGCCCCATTGAGAAAATTGCGCCAAATGACCAAATTGTCGCCAAGCTTGGCGGCTTTTGGCGAAATATCGCCAAATTTGGCACCAAAAATAAGTCCCCAAAATTGAAGTTACCGAAGGCTTACGGCCAATATTTCTCGAGATTTCTAGAAACCCCACACTAATGAATACGGAAACCGAAACCTCCGTATCTCCCGTTCTAGTTGACCGATTTTGATGCAACAAAAAGCAAAATTTAACTACTTGACGCGTAGGACACGAATTTTAAACCCCAGAATAGCGGGTTGCCCCGAAAATTCGGAACACTATTAGCTCAAAACATTAATAATTTGATACGGGCGAAACTCGCCAAGCATGGGTACGTAAAAACGGTTTTTAATTCATAATTAAAAAAGTTATTAAAAATCTAAAATTCTAAGTAGTCTATAGCCGTCTCCGGGGTCCCATTTATATCTATACCAAAATTCATCAAAATCGATTCAGTGGTTTAGGCGTGAAAGCGTAATAAACAAACAAACGAACTCATTTCCGCTTTTAAATTATTAGTTAGGATTAAGATATTATAATTCGAATGCATTTTAAACATAGTGAAATGTAATAAAACAGCAGATGCAAAGCTCGAATCGAAACTACACAATAGATGACGTGAATGATTAGGGAAACATCACAATAAGTGCAAGAATGTCCGCTCTGACCACCCAGCTCCCCTCACGTGTCCGCTGTAGCCACTGTCCGCTGTGACACGTTCGCTCTGATCACGTAACCAAACAAACAGCACCGTGAAACAGCCAGACATCTCGACTCATATATTTGGCTGAGTTTATGTGGAGACGTCTACATTCCTTTGAAGGCATTTTCGTTGCAATTCTAAATGCAATCCATGATTTCTGTCTGGCAAACTGCACTGGATTCAAATTAAATAAAGTTATTCATATTTAACTTAAACACCAATGTATTAGTCTGAAATAGCATCTACATAAAGTACTGACTAGTTAAATGAAAAACATAGTTTATAAAACACAAACATTTTTGTGTGTTATAAACATAAACCTATTTCATAAATACTTAAATTCCGTCAAGACATACAAAACATTTTTACTTTCCGAACATGTACCATGCAAGGAAAATATTGTAATCATGAAAAAATTCGACTTCGATTTCGATAGAGATTTTGGCGTATTTAGACGTTTTGTGGGGGTCTTCTGAATTCATTTATACTATTTTTACGAGATGTGTGTATGTATGTATATGTGTGTGTGTTTGTGTGTATATCAGTGTACACGATAGCTCCTAAACGGGGCATTCGATTGAGCTCAAATTGGGTATATATGTTATAAACCTCCGTCACAAGACCGATAATGATTTTAGTGTGTATAGGACTTATGGTTTTTCTACAGGGCTACGACAAAGATTTCTTTTTCATTATGGACTATGGGGGGGGAATCTTGAAAGTGCGCGCTAGCGTTTAAACGGTATATTAGATTGAGCTCACAGAAAAAAACTAAGAATTTTTTGCTGAATTATATATAGATTAAAATTTATTTAAAGGCTTGGTAATGATCTTAATCGTAAGTGTTCGGAAAGTCGAGTGGAGTCTCTCCAGATTTTTAAAAAATACACACACAAACATTTTAAAATAAGCATAACACAAACGCAGTTCATCAAATGGTGTCTTGGCCACCTACACATAACAGTTCCGCTTAATGCAAACTCCGCTGTTAATAACACACACTTTTCATATTATTCCCATTATACAATGCTTTCTTAAACGCTTAAATTTCGTTAAGTCTCATAGATCAATTTTAAAAATCAACCGCACATAAAAATTTATGAATTTTAAACAGGGTCGGACTGGCCGCTTCTGGGGCGCAGACCTTGGATTTTTTAAAGGGCACACATCTGAAATGTATAAATTATCTAGCCACACTGACGGATTAAAAGGGAAAGGGGGAATCGCTACCAAATATATTTAGAAAAAAGAAATTACAAAAAAAAAAGTAAGGGATCCTATTTTACTTTCATAAAATGGGCATAAATTTCAACTAGACGCCCACCCACAAAATTGCATTAATTTGTCTAAAAAAGGTTTGAGTGGCTACAATCAAAGTCAAAATTCCTCTAATTCGAATATCTAACTCTGTCGATAACTATGTTGAAGAAATCTGAAAATATGCTGATTTTGACTCGGAAAATCAACTTTTGCCAGCCATCCCAAAATTAATTCGTTTAAAAAATTTGCTATACAGCAAGAACATTTATATGCGAAATTCTGCTTTATCTTGCCAACCAGTCACTGAGTGGTAAAGCTACTAAAACACTGGGAGATGGCTGAAGTGGAGGTCCAAGGTTCTGGTCTATCGCGCGGTCATCGATCTAACAATCTGAAGTTTGGGGCATTTTTCACCAGATGTAACGTGAATACGCGTTATAACCGCTTAGAAAGTCCTCCACCCAGGTATCTCCCACTTTAGGCAGATAGCCCTCAAGTAGCTTTGCAATAAACAATATACAAACAAGTTATCTGTTGATGAATCTCCTGTTTAGACTGGAAACAACAGTCTATACTATAATAGTTTTTGATTATGCAAATCTATACATCGTTTTTCTTGTTTATAAATTGTTTATTGCATTTGATTGTATTCTTATTTATTTGTTTGCAAAAGCACAAGCAGCTTTGAAAAAACAACAATGTTACAATGTTTCTCTATAAGATATTCATTTCGTATGTTTGTAAATGCATATGAGGTAGTGGTGTGCTGCATTTATTTCCTTAAATAAGTGGAATTTCTTAACCTATACACGTCTCTGTCTCAAAATTCGAAAGATAGAAGGGTGAAGAATACTTAAATCTGCAGTTTCTTATTTTGGGTACATTTTCTTCTTTGAAATGTAAGAGATTACAATTAATTTTTTAATAAATCTTATAAATAAAATGAAATTCTGTTTGTTTGTTTGTGGATTTGATTCGTATACAAATCCACAAAAATGGACCTATCGGCCTGAAATTTAGCACAGATATGTAAAATAATATAGAATAAATCGTAGTCCACTTTAAAACTTTGAAAGTCTACCCGTTCCTGGAATTTAAGAGATTTTTTATGCTCTCCACGCAAAAAGCTTTCCGTAATTGTAACCCCTGTAGTAAAAAAAGTGTGAAATAAGGATCGTGGTTGCCGTGTGTGGCGATTTTGCCGAATAAAATTTTTTAAATTCTCAAAGTAAAAATAAAAGAATAATAATGATTTTTTTTTTGTTAGTTTATATTCGTAAGGTTATTTTTTTTTTTATTATAATATCGTGTGCATGGGAAATCAGAGCAGGAATGAAATGTTTTATACGCAAAACAATAAGAATTGAAGATTTCCGAGGCTAATAGGTAAATTTTTTTAGTTTGGCGAAAAAATAAAATGGCTCAAATGCCGATTTTGAGAAAGTGAGTTCTAGCGGTTTGCACAGATTTCGGCTTGTCGCAATTTATTGAGAGCTTAAGGAAATAGATTTTTGAAAACAAGTGCAAAAGGTTTTATTAGAATACAGCGTTAAATTTTAATGATCTGTGAAGAAATAATGCAGTTATTAAGGGATTTCAAGCGATCTATCTACAGAATTCTCGCCAAATGAGTACATTGATTGAAGTTGGGGGAATTCCGCCAAATTTCAGAAAATTGAAATCTTCTCATTTAGTACATCGGAGTAACGATGAATAAAACACGTTATAGTTGATAATTTTAAAAAATTCGGCCGTATTAAGGGATTCCACTTTTCAAATAAAGGCTTGCTTTACTTTTTCGCGGTCGAACCATTTCCCATATTGATTGCTGCTAAGTCAATGCTTCGAATGATTTCCTGAAAAAACGCTTGCAAAATGGTGAATGTTGGCACTTTGGCGAGGCTTAGATTTGAAACGGGATTTTATTTGAGACTGGGATATATAATGCCACTGGTTATAGATAAAAATGAATGTTGGTATGTGTGTATGAGGTTGAAAAACTCCAGCACCGTTGAGCACCGTTGCACCATGAAATTTGGTTCACCTAAGTCTTTTATCATGGAGAAGCTTTTTATGCTATCCGTTTTCATCTAACTTGCCACCAGGTGGCGCAGCAGAACGTCGAATTCTATTCCGTTTAGCCGTTTACTATGCGAATATCGTCCAACCGATTTCGATGAAATTTGGTTCACGCGGATATTAGAACACGGAGAATATTTTTCACTCTCCATTTTGCTGTAACTTGCCGCTAAATGGCGCTGCAACGCCATTATCCATTTGAGCACGAAGAATATATTCTAACTGAGTTCTTTTTGATGTTACTCACCACTAGATGACACTGCAATGCATTATTATTTTAACTCGCCACTAGATGACGCTGCAGCAGGCCAAATTCTTGACCATTCAAACGGTCGCTATGAAAATCAGTATACATAGCTATTTGAACAATGAGAATATTTTGGCGTTATCCATTTTGCTATAACTCGCCACTTGACGGCGCTGTAGCAAATCATTACTTTAATTAACCACTAGATGGCCCTGCAGTGTATCACTTCTTGACTGTGCAAATGATCGTTATGAAAATTGGTATACATAGATATTTGAACACGGTCGCTATGAAAATCAGTATACATAGCTATTTGAACAATGAGAATATTTTGGCGTTATCCATTTTCCTATAACTCGCCACACGGCGCTGTAGCAAATCATTACTTTAATTAACCACTAGATGGCCCTGCAGTGTATCACTTCTTGACTGTGCAAATGATCCCTATGAAAATAGGTATACATAGATATTTGAACACGGGGAAGAGTTTGGCGCTATCCATTTTCCTATAACTTACCACTAGATGTCGCGTCAACACATGAACTTCAGGACTGTCCAGCCGATAGTCATGAAAATTCGTATACATCGATATCTGAATGCGAAGAATATTTTCGCCGTATCCGTTTTGCTAAAACTCGCCACTAGATTGCGCTACGCCGCATGGCCTTCTGCACCGTACAAACGATTGCCTTGCAATTCGGTATGCATGATTATTGGACACAATATAACGCGATATCCATTTTGCTATATCTGTTTATTACAATGAATAGTAATCACCACAAATCGTAATATCAAAACGTCCATTCATTCCCGTGCGAAGAACGGGTACTTCAGCTAGTATTTTATAAAAATAAATGTGCGAGTGCATAATGGTCGCCTAGATGGGGAACAGGATATCTCTAGCCATAGATATATTAAATATTTTAAAAGGGAACAAGGACGGATACAGAAATTTTATTTTAGGCAAAGCTCAAAGCTTGAATATCTGAATGTAAAATTGCACGAAATATGCCATCATAATCAAAAAGCCCTTTTTATCTTGTGTAAATGTATTTCTCCCGTTGAAAAGGGGTGCGCGCAGATTTATAGCTAGGGTCATGAACGACCCTGGCAAAATTTAAATTTTTCTCCCCACCCCAAGACATTTTCTAAGAGAAACAACATAAAGTCTCGAATAGGCGTACCCCAGAGGGTTGTTCCCCTGGCAGCCGCCTATTTGGCCTAAGATATTAGGTGCGTGCTCTTATCCCCCCCCCCTGTATCCACTTTTGAAACTGAATCTTTTTGTACCATTTTGTACCCACTGTCTGTAAGCGCTGATATGTGCGCCCATGGAGTCAGTCGAGTAACAAGGAAGAGGTGGAGCAGAACGCAGGAACTTTGAAAGAATGAAACGACAAACTGAAAGTGGAATGAAGGGGGTCAGCAAAATGTCCAAAATTTAAAAAGAAAAGGACGGCAAATAGAGAGACCAAATAGGTGCCACCAGAAGTTGGACAGAGCAGCAAGGTGAAATACAAGGCGTGTGGGGATGGGTGCAGGGGGTACACGATGATTCATTCTGTTCCTCGTGGGGTGATCCTAAACTTACAAAGAAACATTTTCCACAAAGAGGGAACTCCGAACTTACCCCTACTCAAGATTGTACACCTCTAGAGTACCTTGACAACGGAAAGCGGTGAAGTGCACCTTTGAAATGTAGTTAACGATAACGAATGATTTGCAGTCAACATGTGTCAGAAGAAACAGTGTCAGAATAACACAGAGAGTGAAATTTCTTACTTGAAACTGTGTTGTGGGCGCAAAGAATCCACAAGGAAGGCGCACCTGCCCGCGGACAGATGGGCAGATAGGCGAGTCCGACCCTGATTTTAAAAGAAACACGGTCATTTTATCCATAGCAGAAAATATGGTATTTTGGCGCGCATTATCGTGTGCGCAATAGCAACGGAACTGCAGAGTACAAACTCTTGGCGAGTAATCTCTTCCCTTGGCATGTCGACGGTATAGTACACAAGTACCGGATTATGTATATGAATATATGGATAACGGTTTTCCGGGTAACCTTACATAAGCAGTAATTATCGGTTATGAACATGTGTAAATCACCAAATAATTAAAAGTCGCCATTGATGCAAGCTATTCTAGCTGCTTCGTAGATTTTATCAAAGAAAACATATAAAGTGCTGTTTTCTTGAAACTATTTATTAACTATATGTATACGTTACAGGGCCGGCCCAAGGGGGTGCGAATGTAGGCAATCGCCTAAGGCCCCCGCCAGGGGCGTAGCCAGGAATTTTTCATGGGGGGGTTATGACTACTACAACTGATATATATATATGTATACGTGCGTGTGATAATGTAATGAAGAATATACATTTTGTAAGGCAAAAAATTTCTCATGTGGGGGTTATGACCCCCCTAACCCCTCCCCTTGGCTACGCCCCTGGCACTTAAAGAGGCCGCACTCTTGGGCCATTTTTTTTTTTTTTTTTTTTTTAGCACCAGAGTGCTATTAATTTCAACCTTGCTTTTTGTGTAGACACGGTTTTGGTACAATTTTCGCATCGAGTCACTTTTGAGAAATGTGTTTGCCAGATAACGTGGAGAGGGTGGGGGGGGGGCGTTAATAAACTGTTGAAAGTAGCACAAGGTTTGCAATTTTTGATAATTGATCGCTAAATTTGGCGCCAAAACGCGACAATTTATTATAAATATATTTCGAGTATAGTTAGAAAACGCCCGGCGAATATTGTAAAATAGTTTTAGTAGGCGATTTTAATATAGATTTTAATTCCGAAGAAGTGTTTTATAGAACAGAGAAGACAAATACGGTACACTCATAGATTATGATACACTTTCCAAATGGTATTTATAAAGGTGAAGTATAGTTTGACTGTGCCTGGCGAAAATTGTTAAACAGTTTTGGTAGGCGATTTCAATTTAGATTTCTATTCCGAAGAAGTGTTTTATGGAACAAGGAAGGAAAACACGGTACACTCATGGATTATGATGCCCATTCGAAACAGTATTTAAAATGTCTACGGGATATAGTAGGAATATGCCTTCAGAAGATTGTAAAACAGTTTCAGTAGTTGATTTTAAGATAGATTTCGATTCCAAAGATGTGTTTTACGGTACAAGTAAGAGTTGATTCCTATTTTAACGCCCCCGCTTTCGGAAACCTAAAAAATCCCGCACTGTCGCGAGCTTTGCAGTCATGGGTCTGTAGGACATATGGACAAGTTTCAATGCTCCCAAAAGAATTACAGTCGTCCCTCGCCACTTCGCGCTTCGACTTTCGCGTCTTCACTCTATCGCGGTTTTTTCAAAAAATACTTTTTTTTTTTTTTTTTGTTGTTGTTGTTGTTGTTATAGAGGTTTTTGTTTGAAAAGTTGATCGAGACAGTGAGAATGAAGAACGATCCAGGTGCAGCCGCTCCAAGTCTGGAGATACCAAGCCTCTAACGCGAAACACCCTGCAGCACCTCGTCAAAAGCAAGGACCTTGAGACGAACTTCTTGCTGAAGGAGTACTGGCGGCAGTATACAATCGCGACTGCCTGAAGAACATCCAGGCTGCGTTGGAGGAAATGAAGACGGAGACCGTAAAGGCCAGCTGGAAGAAGTTGTGGCCTGAAATTGTCCACGACTATAGAGGATTCACCCCAGAGGATATAAGAAACTTGGCAGTGGATCAGACAGTTGGGCTAGCCCGGATGCTGGGAGGAGAAGTTTTCGAGGATATTACCCGCTATGACGTAGATGAGCTGCTGGAGATGCATTCGGATCCCTTAACTGATGAGGATCTGGTGGAGATAATTAAGTCTGCGAGTGAGGAGAAGGAAGAGCAGGCAGAGGTTCCAGAGGGCCAGGAGGAGAAAGTTGGCTTTACACTTGGGCGTCTCTCGCAAGTCGTGAGAACTATTAAGGAAGTACTGGACATGATTGACGAATGGGATCCACAAATGATGCATGCATTCCGGTTCCGGAATGCGCTTGATGGAGCGATGGAACCCTACAAAAGCCTCCTCACACATATGAAAAAACAGCGTAAGCAACTGCCTATCACGATGTTCTTGAGCCGCGCACCCAGACATCCACTCCCTACGTCTAGTATTCCTTCAGTGGAAGAAGACGACGACGCACGTGCTGAAGATACTGCACCACCTGAAGATTCTGCTACTGAAGTCGTTCCTTCAGAGGTGCAGTAACCTTGCTCTTCTTTGCTGTGCAGTACATCTTTTCATCTTCATCACTTCATCATCGAACAAGTTGTATTCTTCATAGGTTAGTGGTTGTGTGCAATTAAATGTACAATAATAATAATATATTTGTAACGTCTAATATGTCTTATTTTGTCTAATATATTGGGTAATGCAAGAGTAATGGTGACTTAAAGGTGCTATTTCATGTCTAGAAGGCTCTATAATGTTAAAAAACGCATTTAGAAGATCGTTAACAGGTTTTCTATGATCCAACCACGAAAACATTCGATTTATAAATAAAGAATCCAACTTCGCGGAAATTCACTTATCGCGGTAGAGTCTGGAACCAATTAACCGCGATAAACGAGGGTTGACTGTATATGAAAACTAAAGTTAACAAATTAGCGATAAACGCACCTTTTAAAGAATTTGAAGACACTTAATTATTAAAACTACATTAATTTTCAACCCAAAATAAATAAAAATGTAACGGAATGCTTTACTTACTGTTGTGCTAAATCGCCATTTTAATTCTAAATTACGATTGCCACATAAATATAAAAAATCGTCGTAGTACCTCCATATGTTTAATGATCGCCACCTTGGCGAGAGTCGATGCGTTAAAGTAGGAATCAACCCAGAAAGAGAAACACGGCACACTCATGGATTCTGATGGACATTCGAAACAATATTTAAGACGGTGAAGTATAGTTGTAATATACTTGGCAACGATTGTAAAATAGTTTAAATAGGCGATTTTAAGATAGATTTCGATTCCAAAGATGTGTTTCATGAAACAAGGAAGAAAAATACGGCATAGTCATGAATAATGATACACTCTCCAAGTTAAAGGAATAAGGAAGAAAAATAGGGACAACGCATTAACCATGATACGCTTTTAATATATAGCACTTTGGTGCGTATTTAAAATCTGAAAGTGTTTCAGATTTTCTTGTTATTTTTATTTATTTATTTATTTATTATTATTATTTATTTATTTATTTATTTTTTTTTTTTTTTGCTATCACATTAGACCGAGCTTGGTAGATTGTTGTGATATATCCCGAAAAAAGCAGAGAAATAAAGCTAAATGTACTAGCACTGCTAGAGTAACTTACATAAGCCATGATAGAAGAGAGGCCCCGCACGCCCCTTGGGCCGGCTCTGATACGTAAATCGCTAAATTTTGAAAAATCACCATGGGTGGCAAATACGCAAAGTGTTCCATAGGTTTTGCAATAATTAAAAATAGTATGAAGTTTTAATTTTTATTTTCCAAGGAACATGCAAGAACCAAGCAACGTGTAGCTCTGTAATATACTATCTGGTCCAAACTTTGGGTTTTGTGGAACAAAACGGAAAGCGATCGTACCGAGTCTAGGGGCCTTGGCCCCTTGTATTTTTGCAAAAATCTATTTACCCTTTTTTTTTAAATCAAGCTGCGGTATTTTTTTGTTTTGTTTTGTTTTGTTTTAGGTAAACTAGGTACTTGTAAACCATTTCACAAAATTCAACGGTTAAGGCATAATTCTCCCAAGTTTCGTATTCTGATGTTCATTTATTTTCAAATTACGCACTACGCACATTAAAAATAAACCTTTTTTGTTGTCGTTGTTAGTGTATTTATGTGAGTTTAATATTTCTTTTTTTGTACAATTTATAGTACTGACCAAGAGTTTTCTGTTAGAATTTGCTATGAAATGAAATTTGGTGACTCCAGCGAACTGAAAATGTTCCAGGTTTATAAAGAAAATACTGAAGGTCAATCGCCTTCTTTAGTTTTTAAGATATCTAGAAATGTTCCGAAACCTGAAACTGAAAATAAAATTTTGCTTCCTTCAACCGAAGATAAAAATAAATTACTTTCATTTGATTATGAGTTGACTCAAACTGAAGATAAAAATAAATTGCTTTCCTTTGATTACAATTTCACTGACCCTGAAGAAAATTCTTCAAAAGTCATGCCTCAAAGGGAATCAAAAGTATTAAAATCCTGTTCTACAGATCCAGAAGCTAATAGATTGGAACGTCGTAGAAGTTTGCGACTTCTTGCTCGTGAAGCTAAACAAAAGTTTCTTGAAAGTAAGTCTTAGTTTACTTCTTTAAGTAAGTCAAAGAAATTTATCAAATTTTGCTTCGCAGTCCCCCCCCCCCCCCCAAAAAAAAAGAATTCTTATTGCGTTACGCCCTATAGACGCAAATTCTTGAAAATACGCTAGCATCTATATGTAGTGCTTTCGATTGGGCTCAGATTAGGTACACATGTTATAGGTCATTGTCTTACATACTGTTGTATCAATGGGTTACAGTTTTTTACAGGGATTCGAAAAAGTGTTCTTATACATTGCGGTATATGCACTCCTATTATTTGAATTGTACTAACATCTGAACGCTATATCCGATTGAGTTTAATCAAATTTATTTAAGCGCTTGATAAAGATCAAAATGTTCGGAAAGCAGACTGGAGGCACTCGAGATTTTTTTAAAAATAATAGCCCTTGAAGAAGTTAAGCATTCATGGTTATTATATTTTTCATATTTCAACTTCTCATTTTTTTTTAATTATCCTTTGGTAGTCTGTATTTTTTCTCCTTCTTTCATTTTCTTTTTCCCTTTCCAGATTTTTGAATAAACAACTTTTGTTCGAAATTACCCTTAGAATTTATTTTGTCCAAGACTGGTCATGTGCACCAGTTTACAGGTTTTGTTTTTTAATTTAAAATTAATGAGAGAAATAAATAGAAAAAATCTTATGTGGACGCAAGACTTCCTTGCACATCTATTAAATCAAAAATATTTTCGGCACACTTCATCTAAACTTATTTTGTTTGAAAGAGATAAAATATCAGTAATAGTAAGGTTTAGCGATTTCTAGCCAAATATTTCGATATCGCCAAGCTGAGTTCATTTTGAAAGATTTCCTTCTGAAACTTTATTTGGCGATATTTCACCAAAAGCCGACAAGCTTGAGATAGTTTGCGAGATTTTGGAGTTAGCCAAAGTAGTAATTGACCACAGACTTTCAATGAATTGAATGTATCCATACACCTTAATGTATTTAGTCATTTGGCTGACCCTGTAAATAAATTATCCAGTCGATTGCACTCGAAAAAGAGATGCAGTTAGATGCTAAAATAAATCTAAATGCAAAATTTCAAAATTCTACGGTTAAAAGTTATAGTTTTGCGAAATATGAAAAAAATATTGGCGATATTTAGGCAAAACTCTCCAAGGTCGACGACACATGGCAAGATTTTGGGCATGGACAAAACAATGACTGACTGTCGAGAAATTTGGCGATATTTCGCCAAAACTAGCCAAGGACGATGACAAATGGCGATATTTTGGGAATGAACCAAGTGACTGACTATCGCCAAATTTGACGATCAATGACTGAATACAGATGTAATATACTGAAGATGTCCACAGACATTAATGTATTGAAATTCTTTTGGGTGGTTCTGTAAATAAACTCTCCAGTAGATTGGAACCAAAAATCGAGATGCACAACTAGATGTTACAACAATCTTATATATGTAATTTAAACATTCTACGACTAATAGTTTTTGAGATTTGAGAGTTAAATACATACACACGTACACCAAAAGTCGCCAAGCTTGGCGACTTTTGGTGTACGTGTGTATGTATTGGTATTTGGTGTACAGTCGAAATATGGGGAAATCGCGCCAAATGATCAGAATATCGCCAAGCTTGGTGACTTTTCGCGAAATATTGCCAAATTTGGCGCCAGAAATAAGATCCCAAAAGTGAAGTTACCACAGGCGTAGGGCCAATATTTCTCGAGATTTCTAGAAACTGCTATCGAAGTGAATGGGGAAACCGAAACAGCCGTATCTCCGGTTCTAGTTGACCGATTTTGATGCAACAAAAGGCGAAAGTTAACTGTTTGACGCGTAGAATACGAATTTGATACTATTTTAAACCCCAGAACAGCGGGTTGCACAAAAATTCATAAGATTGCCCCCTTCCCAAGGACTGGCAGGTCTCTGGCAGCACAATTCCCAGTTAGGAGGTCACACAAATATCTACAGTGTCTAACCTTTAACAAGATTTTAACAACATAATTTAAGTAAGTAATCAATTAACACAATAAGAAAATACACACAAATAAATAATGAACATAATAAATCATAATTACACATTAATAACTAATAAACATAATAAACAAATACACATTAATAAAAAGACAGGAAAGAAACGAGAGCTGGAGGAACGGTGGAATTACGGCATAGTTACCACGGTCTAATATTTAGAAATTAATTACAACAGCGGTAAATGGCTAGTCGATCGTAATGAACAATTCTTGCTTTCGAGTTAGGTGACTTACGAATCCTAACGTTGACATCGTTCGGTCTGTTTAGGACCATCCCACGGCGATTGCAACTTCAGAGACAGGCCTTTCCGTCGAGTAGGATTATATAGCCAAACTTTATTTTATCACCTACGTTGAACTCGTGTCCCGTAGCCTTCGTCAGGGATGTTAACTCCAACACTCGATTTGGGAGCACCCCGGGAGCAGAAAAAATTTCATTTGGGAGCACCTCGGGAGCAGAAAAATTCCATTTGGGAGCAGAAAAATTCTATTTGGGAGCAGAAAAATTCCATTTGGGAGCACCTCGGGAGCACAAAAAAATAGTTTCCGAGAGGAAAACTAAGATTCGAGATCAGAATTAACATGATTTTGGAGCATAAAATTGAAGATTTAGGAACACAATAAATGCATACAAGAAAAGCAAAGTTTGCAAGCAAACACCATTTGCTAAAAGCAAAACACTATTTGAAAGCACTTTAGGAAAGCTCTGGAAAAAAAAAGGGTGTATACAGGCTATGCTATCAGCAACTTGGTAAAAACAATACATGGATTTACATGGACGGAAGGAATTTTTTTTTGTGTGTGTGTGTGAAACTGCTCTTTTTAATGGTTTTCATATAAATGCTAAATGGAAAGAGTGGGAGGGAAGTATTTCTTATATGCAATGGTACTTTTAATGCATGTTCGAAGGTTGTAAAAATACTAATATTTAAATGGTAGAATTAACATCTCTGCCGTTTATATCATTCTAGAATTATGTATTCAAAATTTAGTCTATTTTAAAATAAAGATTTTAATTACGGATCTATAAATGAAATTCGTAACACATTCTGAAAAATTTGCGGACGCACTTTGGCTGAACACGGGCCCAGGGGCGTCGCCCCGTCTGCCCCCTCTCGTAGAGCCTGCACACACACAAAAAGAAAAACAGTGGTGTAGTTTTAAGAAAAAAGGTTTAGGAACACTCGCAACTGAAGACTCAAAAATCATGCGTCCATGATGAAAAGTGAAGAACGCTTACTTTTGCTGACATAAGCTCGAATGAAAAAGTAGTGAGACGGCATCTCCCCGCTCATGATCTTCACGGGCCGAAAATGTCTAGCCCGGCCCGGCATTTAATCAAAATAAAAAATTCAGACCCGGTCCAGCTCGTATATTAATCATGATTTAAGGAAGGGGGGGGGGAATCACAAGCCAATCGTTTGGTCTTGTCCAAATTTTAGGAGAGCAAAAATTTCCGGAAAGGCTCGATTTTGCAAGCGCAGAGGACCGTCTTTAAGAGTATACGCTTGTTCCGGTCCATTCTAGAAAATGCTGAGGTCAGCCCGTGCCTTGAATGAATCGTGCTGCAAAAGCCTGGGCCCGCACAGATCTCTACCCCCCGCGACTACACCACTGGCAGCGGATTTCCGGATTATTTTGAAATGAAATATTCTATTAATTCAGACAGCCTAGATTCTGATTTCTAAACCGGTCATGCTTCCAATTTTCATTCTTGCTACGGGCCGGGTCATAAACCGTGATTTTTTAGGGGCTGGGACGTCACCGTAATATACTGTTTTCTTTACGGACCGGTCTGGTTTAGATCAGGGGCGGCCCTGCGGTACATGACACCCACTCCACCCTGCAAACGTAGAAAAAGACGTCCCTTTTACTTTTTTCAAAATTGCTTTTATGATTTTAAGTTGGAAATCGTGCCCCTTCATAAACAAAAAACGGTGCCCGTTGCGATGATTACTTGTTTGCCTATCTGGCCGGCCCTGATTGAGGTGACTAACAAAGCCCGACTGGTCCGATCCGGGGCGGGTAGAATGGCTTCGGAATGCAGCATACGTATGCAGTTTAAATCTTGCTTTATTGCTAACTAGCTTTCCATACACGCTTTAAAAGATAAATGAGCGTGGCAAAAATTTAACAAAGAGTCAAAATGACGTATTCGGCGCAGACCGGCGCAAAAATCGGCTAAAAGCGCAGTTCGGCGCAATATTTGTGTTTCGGCGCACCCTGAAAGAGTCAAAATGACGTATTCGGCGCCGACCGGCGCAAAAAACGGCTAAAAGCGCAGTTCGGCGCAAGAATTTGTGTTTCGGCGCAGCTCGGCGCAATCGGCGCAGAATTAACATCACTGCCTTCGTGTAGTAGCTAGTCTTCATCTTCTCCGTATTCAGGTTGATCCGCTCACAAGCAAAATGATGCACGTCTTCAAATCGTGTCCGAATATTTTCCATGAACTCTTCTGGCTTTGAAGGCGTATCTGGGAGGCGACCGAACACTAGATCAGCGGGAAGACGAAGATCTCTTCCGAATAGCATCTGGGAAGGTGTGAGGCCTGTAGTCTCATGGACGGCACTCCTATAGGCTAGCAGGAAGAGGGGGAGTTTCTTGTCCCAGTCCTCTTGATTACTAGATACCAGGAGTGAGAGGTTGTTCAAAATAGTGCGATTAAACCTCTCCACCATGCCGTCGGATTGCGGATGTAATAGCGTAGTCTAGTCTGAGTTTTGTCGATTCCGAGAATTTGACATAGTCCTTTAAAAACTGCAGAGGTAAAGTTCGTTCCTTGCTCGGAATGAAGTTGCAGAGGAGTTCCATACCTGGAAATCTATTCTTACACCAGTACCTCTGCTACGGTCGTAGCTTCTTGATCGAGAATAGGACACGCTTCGGGCCATTTAGAGAAATAATCTATGGCAACTAGGGTGCACTTGTTGCCATCCGAAGTTCACAGAAGAGGTCCCAAGATGTCTAGGGCAATTCTTTCGAAAGACCCTCCTACATTATAACGATGCAATTTTCCACGGCTACGTTTCTTCGGGCCTTTACGGGCAGCACAGGCGTCACAAGCTTGACACCACTTTTCGACATCGTCTCGAGCCCTAACCCAGTTGAAGCGCTCACGAAATTTTTGCAAGGTTTTCTTATGCAAAAATGGCCTCCAGTTAAGCCACTATGCCACTCTTCTAGAACCTTCGGAGTCCTTGAACGAAGGAATGCTAACTGCCATCGAAGCGTCTTGCCGTCATCCGACTTCCATTTACGATACAATACTCCATTTCTCAGGCAAAGCGAATCCCATAAAGCCCAGTATTGTTTCGTTGACGGTCTACATGACGATATTTCTTACCAACTGGGATTATCGCTCGATTTTTCCATTAATTCCACAATAGGTTTGATGTCGCTATCAGCTAACTGGTCCGCCCGGATTTGTTCATCACTCCAGGGATCTTGGGATGATGTCGATGATGTAACTTGGCGGACAACGGAATGTTTCAGATGGTAATTTTTCTCTGCCCTGGACCAATAGCGACAACTTTCTATGCAGGGTCCTCTCGATAAAACATCTGTGTTTCCATGTGATGCTCCTTTTCGATGACGTATTTCTATGTCATATTGTAATCTGGCTATCTGGCCCTCCCGATTCTTGAAATTTAGAAGCCAGGTTAAAGAGGCATGTTCTTTTCGCAGCATATACATTTCCATTATAAGTACGGCGTCGACCGTACTTATAATGGAAATGCTCCACGGGCTTAACGATAGCAGGAAGTTCCTTTCTCGTAACCACAATAGTTACGTTCTGCCTTTGAAAGGCATTTGCTCCAGTAAGCAATGACATGTTCTTGGTCATCTATCTCCTGGGTCAAAACGGCAGCGATACTCTCCTTACCTTACTTGCGTCTGTGTCCAGGATAAATGTCTTATCAGAATGAGCAGGGTGCGAATTGACGGGGGGATGCCGGGGATTGTCCCTGGCTAAAGAATGTAATATCCCTGGCTAGAGAAATATTAATTGATCCCTGCCGGGGATACTATTTATCCCCTGCTGGAGAAATGTTAAAATTAGTCTCTGTCCTTGCAAATTCAACAGTACCTAACGATTTTAAGTATTGAAAACAGAAATTCTTTTATTTACTAGACAAAGGAGCAAGTTACAAACATCCCTTTGAAATCGATATATACATGCCTGATGCCACTTCTCATTCTGCAACAAATTAAGACTGCGAAATGAACGAACAAGCGCTGTTCCGCCGCGAGCTGAATTTGAGGGTGGACGTAGAATCGACATAGGCAGGAATATATGTGCACAGAAAATCGGGGGTTGACTTTTGTTTGAATTTAAGTCCCTTCCCAGATATGTTAGCGACTGCATTTGTCATGTAATACTTAATATATTATGTGAGTGGAGCATTTTACGCCTTCCCTCCATTTTTTTATTTCAAATGTCCCCTCCAGAAGAAGGTTTTCTTTCAAATGTAACCCCCCTAGAGAAAGTGTTCAATTCGCACCCTGATGAGGAAGATACGACAAGATCGGCCCAGATGTTAAGGCCGTCTTCAGTTCGTTGAATGCATCCTCACACTCTGTAGTCCACAGGAATTTTTTCTGCCAGTCTCAGTTAATTGTGAAGTGGCCTTGCAATTTGAGAAAAACCCTTCACAAATTTTTGATAGTAGGTACAAAGTCTCAATTGATTGTGAAGTGGCCTTGCAATTTGAGAAAAACCCTTCACAAATTTTTGATAGTAGGTACAAAGTGGCATGGAAAACCATTTACGTATCCTAGTACGAGAGTCTATTACTGCCGCCTGATGAAATCTGTAAGACTTTTAGGTGGGGATTTTGAATATCTGGCAACCCCCGCCCCGCGAGATGGCCACCTCCTAGTTTCCCTCCTTCATTTTCTTAGAGTTCTCTTGCTGGTCATGAGACTTTCGACCGCAGTACTTTTGTACATGTCCTTAGACTCCACAGTTCCAGCGTTTTACTTTCTTTGGGCTTTCTCTCGTTCTACCTGATATTTATTTTCGTTCTATAAGGTCTTCATCCTGTTCTCCAAGATCTCTGTGTCTGTATCAGGACGCTCTTGGACCGTTACCGCTCTAAAGCATGCCTGTCCTTCTTTACGGCTCGCTGGGCTGCCTCTAGCTTCATGGCGAACACGAGAACAGACTTTAAATCTTGATAATCCTCCAGCATGAGTGCCTTCTGGATTTCTGAATCCCGAACGTCTTCAGTAAAATGCCGCACGGCCATTTCTTCTCGGGCATCATCAAGGTGGTCCATGTAGGCTAGATGACACAGCCTATCTATGTCCGAAGCCAGCTCTCGAAGGGTCTCGCTAGATCTCTGCATCCTTGACTTAAGTTGTATTCTACTATACTCTTTCTGGCACTTCTCACCGAATTTCAACTGTAAGGCATTGACAAGGGCGTTAAAATCTCCTATCTTCGGCTCTCTAAAGGTTTGCAAAACGCTAATTGCGTCTCTGCAAAGTGAAGCCAGTTGGTTTGCTTTGCCAGTTGGTTTGCTTCGAGAAAGGAGGTTGGACTCGCTCCAACGGCTTTAGCGATGATCAATAATTGGGTCTTCTAAGTTTCTCAGGAATCTTTCCATCATAAGTCGTTAGTTTCACTGCTGGGCGGCGCACGGGGCAGGAGAGCTTCAAAACTGGCATTAAATCAAATACTAAATAATAGAATTCGTAACTTAGATTTTTATTTACAGGGCTATTAGTATTGTTGAAAAAACCTAAATTTTTTTTTAAATCTTGAAATTTTAGCTTTATTAAATACATAAGTTGTCAGAACGATTCATCGAAACTTTTAAAAATCAAACAACTTCAAAATTGGTTGAATTCTTCATCATCGTCGTCATCTACCTCATTGTCATCATAGCCATCGAGATGATCGTCATCATAGCCCTCGAAATGATCGTCGTCATCATCATCATCATTGCAATGATTAGATTCGTTTGGGGTTGGTGGTTTTATTAATTCGAGAGCTTCTTTTGGAAGATGTTGGAGTTTTTCTTTGATAATTTTCGTTTAGCTGTGATTACAGGATCTGAGCTCAGCAAAAAGAAATTAAAAATATCTCTGTTTGTTTTTTCTCGACTGCATTTTCTAGCGTAATGCTCTCTGTAGTTTTTGAAGTCCTTGTTGCGAGCTTCCTGCGCCTCCTCTGTTAACCACCATATTGGCAGAGGTGCCGATGGTATGATTTCGGGTCCGTGTATAAAATATTTGTGCAAAGTGGGTGGCATATTGTACCAAGGATACTTCTCTACAAAGTATCTGGCCGTGTTATGGGCATACATCCTGAATTTTTCAACATCAATGTCATATCCGCTAGACACCACTATCATAATTATATGAATTCTATTAATTAATGTGATGTCTATGTTTGTAATTTCGGCAGAAAGTTCAGCATTTTTGAAAAAACGTCTTGCTGTGTTGTCATCGTTTGAGCTACCGAATCCTGGTTTTGGTTTGTCAACAATCAGACCACACCTTTCCTTAAATTCTTTCTGAATCCGAGTTTTACTGTGGGCCACTATTTCTCTGTCTTTTCCGCAAGCTTCCATTTCTTTAATGGTAATTTATAGGCCAAGTGTAGAAGGCATTCAAACATGCGAATCCACCCTGAATTTTCACATCATGTCATATCCGCTAGACCACTATCATAATTATATGAATCTTTAATTAATGTGATGTCTATGTTGTAATTTCGGCAGAAGTTCAGCATTTTGAAAAACGTCTTGCTGTGTTGTCATCGTTGAGCTACCGAATCCTGTTTTGGTTTGTCAACAATCAGACCACACCTTTCCTAAATTCTTTCTGAATCCGAGTTTTACTGTGGGCCACTATTTCTCTGTCTTTTCCGCAAGCTTCCCATTTCTTTAATGGTAATTTATAGGCCAAGTGTAGAAGGCATTCAAACATGCGAATCCACCCGTGTAAGATAGATAATTCAAACCCTAAGTTTACAGTGTTTATATTTCTTGATATCATTTCATCAATATTATTAAATTATTTAGAGGTTGCTCCGCAAATATAGCATTTTTGTGTGGAAGTGGTTTCAGTCAGAGCGTTGCATACTTTGCCATCCACCATTGAAAAAATTAAATCATGACTCACTTCTACTTGTCTTTCTGTAATAATCACACGACTTTTCTTAACATGCTTAATTTGTTCATCTACTTGATTTTTTTCGGCGATGGATGATTGGGTAGATTTTTTTATGAACTGTATTTTTAAAGGTCTACAATATCTTGTCGAAGCAGGACGTGGATTTTGCCATAAAAGGATTTTATTACAGATGAGGCGAAGCGGAACTAAGCACGTAATAAATACAGCCGAATCACTTGCTTCAGTATCGAGAAATGCTTGTTTGTATGAACTATGTCCTGAGGATCCATCAAAGCCCCACTTTGAAACTAAGGGCCCGTTTACATGTGCAAAAATGCGGAGTAAATCCCGGGACTTAGCACAGGTATCTGTCACTTCTATATTTTTAGGATAACAAAGCTTTTTGGCAGCTTGAACTGTTTTATATGGAGGAAATGTTTCTGGGGCACTTTTCCTTACAGTATTGTATTGGTGCCGAGATAATTTGGCATCAACCAAAACAGCTAAAGCATTTTCCCTGACGAGCTGCTGTCGTTAAAGTGATTTTTGTATGCTTTTGTATATTTGCTCGCACGTTTCGGACTTGTTGTTGTAACTTCTTTAAGAAGTTTTGAGGCCTGTGGCTGTCCTTCTGCTCTTAAACCCATTTGGGTGGCGTAAGTTAAAACAGATACCGGTGTCTCATTTCTTAAAACTTTCGTTTTTTGCCGTTTTGTTCGCTCCAAACATGATTGAAATGGAACTTCTGGGCATCCCCGTTTAGTTTCCGTAGACTTTATGAAGGAAACTGATGCGTCTAACCACTCTTTATTGCTTTTTTGAAATTTTTCTTTTATCCTGCGTGCTTTAATCCAACGAGATTTATATTGCGATTTAAAACGCGACAGTCCTGTCGTTTTAGATCGTTAAAAAATTGAATTGTTCTTGTATTATTCTGCTTCTAGAACTTTTCATAATGTCAAGAAGCTCTCTTCTTGTCATAAACAAAGTATTAAAACTCGTTCCTGAAATATAAAACTGAAATTGAAATGGGAACATTCAATGAAGATTTTTCTTATTTAGGCGCTACTCGAGTTTAAAACATAGCCTGTAACTAAGAAAGTAGCAAAAAAAGGAAACGGTTATATAATGTTCTCATAAATACTTATTCGACAAAACAAGAACGGATGCTGGGACTCTTTGGGAACATAACTAATTATATCAATATTTTGAAATATTATTTTAATTTCTAAAATTTCACTGATCATTCTTTCTCAACCTATTTCTATTAATCAAATACACTTAAGTACAAAATTATTAGCACTAGACTATACCTACATACCTGAACTTGGAGCTTCCATAGCATAATATTTTAATTATACGACATTTAGGACTAAAACACTCTACAAAAATCACTTTGAAAAACACTGAAACAACACTCGTGTTCTCAACAAATAATTCGCTTAAACTGAGCCTCTGTACGGGTTGGAGGGCGAGTTTATTGACATAAGAACACCGTTTTATTGTTCTTGGGTTAGTGGTCTGTTGAAGGGTTAGACAGAAAAATGTTTACATAACGTTTAGTTTTTTTATTTTTTGCCAGGTTTTGAGCGCTCCTGCCCCACTGTGCGGCGTGACGACATCTTCATGTTTTCAGGTATTTTTCCCAGCTTTACCAAACTGTCCAGTTTTTCTTCTAACTTGTTCTCGATCGTTTCCTCAATTCTTTCCTCGTATTTCGCTTGACTTTCTTCTGGGAGCGACATTCTCTTCTCCATTGATCTTGTCTTTCCTGCATAATATTTTCTAATTTTTCTAATTTTCCCAAAGAGCAGCGGATTTCATCTCTTCTTGTCCGGATTCAATTTTCTTTTCCAAATCGGCTTTCAACTGTTGTTGTTCGGATTTCATCTCGCCTTGTGCGGCTTTTATCTCGTCTTGTCTGGCTTTCATCTCCTTCATCATATCCATGAGCTTTTGTTGGAATTGTTCTTCCATTTTTTTCTGCTCCACACAGTTCACTGGAAAATTAAAGTCTTTCTTTAGGATCCCGATTGTGACACCAAATATTGCAGAAAACTCTGCTAGTTTCTGGGTTCGTCGTTTTAAAGTCCAGCAGGTGTAGAAAGTTCTAGAAAAGAGTCCACTTGTCAGGTGGAACACAAACTTCATTAAAGTAAATAAAAAACTTTGTAAAAAACACACATAAGATGTTATAGGTAAGAAGATACGTACGTTTCGGCCAAAAATTGTTTTGGCCTTCCCCAGTCCAAGCCCATCGTCACAAGGAACACAGGGAACTGAAAAGAGATAAACAAGCAAGCATGTTGTGACAAGGGGCAAAGAAAAGTCGAACAAAACCACGGAGAAGGTTAAAAAAGGAAAGGAAAGAAGCACAAAAATACAAAAAGAAAAAAATTAATAAAAAAAAAAGAACACACGAATGCAAACACACACACAAAAAAAGAGAACTGAAAGAAAACGGAACAAACAAAATAACAAAAAACAAAAATAACACATCTTTTTTTTAACCACCAGGACAGCACAATAAATCTAGAGCTTCATCGAATAATCAGCTGTAAAAAATTCAGAGGCACTAACGGCCAGTAGCTCGTTTATAACAGTCCGCTCAGCACTGAAGCTTTCAGAAATGCTATAATTCTCACACAAAATAAAACACTCCCACAGGCAAAATTCAATGGAAATATACAAGGGATATGGTACACAATCCCTTAAGACACAGTAATGAAGAATTTACACACAGCATTTAAAAACAAAGCTACATTAACAAGCACGAAAACACCGCTCCTTTCACAGAGCAAAGCACCGTTACTCATCGGAAACTCGATTCACATTGAATTGGGGCCTCTGTCATGCTTGTATTTATAGGTGACACAGAAGCTAGAAACTTCCAGAAGAATCTATTTCTCGAAGATTCCACATAAAGCGGGAATTTTGATTACGTCATAGAAGAGAAGTATTAGGCTATTATACATGTTAATGCAGAATAACTAACTTTACACACGCCAAATGACCAAAATGCCATCAAGCTTGGCGACTTTTGGCGAAATATCGACAAATTTGTCGCCAAAAATAAGTCCTCAAAAGTGAAGTTACCGAAGGCCTAGAACCAAGATTTCTCGAGATTTCTAGAAACTGCTATCGAAGTGAATCGGGAAACCGAAACCGCCGTATCTAAGATTCTAGTTGACCGATTTTGATACAACAACGCGCGTATTTGACGCATAGAATACGAATTTTGAACTATTTTAAACCCCAGAACAGCGGGTTGCCCCGAAAATTCATAACAGTACTGTGCACTGTGCCTCTCGGAACAAAACACTTAACCCATTTGTGCCTGGATATTTTTGCGACTTTCTTCGATTTATACTGATAACAGAAATAATAGATAAATTTCTGACGTCAACTTCTTGTACAAGGGATGATTTCTTTTAAAATCATTATGCATAAAAATCGAAATATCAACATCCTACTTCATCATGTTAAAATATTTTGTAGAGTTGAGACTCAATACTCATGAATAACGGCTAGGAAAAATAAATAACGTTTTCGACTAATAGCGAAAATGCCGTCCCAAAAAAGGGACGCTAGGCATAAATGGGTTAAAGTTCATTTATATTATTCTTGATGCAGAAAGATCCAATAGCGTACAAAATAAGAGGAGGCATTTTACAGCTAGTATAATCTCTCTATTCTAAAAATAAGTAACGGCCGCTGCCGCCGCCGCAGTCAAGAACTTGTGGGGATATCTTCTTCTAAACCGTGGGGATTTGAATTTCGAGAAACATGTACACGGATTCGGAAAATTCCGAGGAACCTGATAAGCTGACTTAAATTTCGGAAATCGAATTATTTTAGAGCATATTAATAAAAAATTGAAAAAATAATGGTTGTCAGATTTGGCATAAAATTATTCATTACTTTGCAACAAAGCAATTCCAAGTATCGCGTGAAATTGACAAAAATAAAATAGAATGGATGAACCCATTTTACGCCAAATTAAAAAGTATATGAAATAAATAACTCAAAGTGTGTTACACAAAGTTGACAATTTTCAAATAGTAAGTTCGCTTAGACAACAGGAGTTTAGAATTAGCGATTATTCGTTTTTTCAAAACAGAATAACTAATTGTAACTGATTTTAAAAGCGACATTTTGGCATTAGGTACGATCTGGGAAAATGGTATCTTTCCAAGCAGGGTGAATCTAAACGGCGAGTTCAAAAATGTTAGAACCCAATATCTTGAAAATGAAAAATAATTAAAATGCAGATTATTTTAAAGCCGGTTCGGTCCAGCTGGAGTATTTGCCACCAGTAGAAATATTTGGTGGTGTTAACTATGCCATTATATCAGTCATAGTACAGATTGTATATTTGCCAGCGCGGCGAGATGATATAATTCGTGGTGCTAAATACGCCAATCTGCAAAGGATTATGTATATGAAAATATGGATAACGGTTTTCCGGGAACCTTACATGAGCAGCAATTATAGGTTGTCAGCATGTGTAAATCGCCAAATAATGAAAAGTCTCCGTTGGTAGCAAGCTGTTCCGAAGTTTTTGAAGTAAAACTTCTTTAGGCGCAACTAGGGAGTAACTCAGGTTTTTTTTCTGACGGAAGTAACGCTCAGTAAAGGAAGTGACGTGTATGTCATATACTCTCGGCTGACTCTGAAAAAGAAGAACCATAGTAAAACCTACCTTTTCGACCGATCTGCTGCTTTCGCCGACTTCATCCTGTAAAAGTACGCAGAAACTGTTAGGGAAAGAAACGGCGAGAAAAACAGTCAAGTGCCATATCTTTGAGACATCAATCTTTATTTTATAAATAAATAAGCGTTGTGAAGGTACATCCAACACAATATTTTACATGTAATCCCAAGCTCACAGGAGGTTCTCGATAATCCTTATTTTTAGATGAATAATGTACATGGTTTTGGAAAAGCACAAACAAACGGACCTTGGCAGCAATCAATCCCAAACAAGGCAGAACCTGCAGTTTGAAAACACAGATACACAATAATAATTCGAAACCTACCAGCAGTCGAAATGAACGCTTAAGAACACTGTGATACAAAAACACCCAAAAAAAAAAAAAAAAAATGTACACAACCTGCATTCGAACCCAACAAACAGAGGAAAATATCCGTTAAAGAACACAGTTAAAGTATAATACTAGACTATGGACATTCCCCCCATTCAAACCCAACCTCCAGACGGAACAATGGTATAAGAAAACAGTTAAAGAATAATACTACAACATGGACACTTCCTGGATTCTAAGTAATTATCATGAATTACATGATTCTTACTGGAGATTTTAATGTTAATTTTCGCTCTCAAGAATCTCAGCCGTTCGTTGATATTTTAAAAGAAAAATTTGATTTAACAATGAATACTTCTCGACCTCAATCAACAACCAAGGGCGGATTAAAGTGGGGGGCGTAGGGGGCGACCGCCCCCCCCCCGAGAGAAAAGAAATTAATGTAAAAGATCCTATTTTACTTTCATAAAATGGATGTATATGTCAATCTTCTAACTAACCGCCCCCCCGACAAACTTGCATTAATCCGCCACTGTCAATAACGCATTTCGGTACAACGATTGATGCTGTATTTTCAAGAAAATTAACAAATTTAGAGAGTAAAATTTATGTTTCCCATTATAGTTACCACAAACCTATAATTTCATACATAAAAAATTACGATGACATTCAAGTACCTATTTCCAATGAATAATATGAATATAACATTTATATAATCTTTGTAAAGTACATGAATAATAAATATAATTAAATTATAATATGATATTTATAAGTTTAATCATTTCAGTGATATGTGTCGTAAACGTCAAAGAAGTTTTACTTCAATCGCGCGTAAAGATTATACGCACACACTATTTTATCAAAGAAAACATGAAGTACTGTTTTCTTAGAGCTAATTATTAACTATACATGTACGCAAGTAGCCAAAATATGAAAATTCGCCATAATTGGCTAATACGCAAGGTGTTCCATGGGTTTCACATAATTAAAAATAGTGCGAAGTTTAAATCTTTATGTTCCAAGCAGCATGCAAGAACCAAGCAATGTGTAGCTCGGAACATTCTATCTGATCCAACCATTGGGTTTTGTTTGTTGAAAGTATGCCTTTTTTACGAATAAGCCTTATTAGGGGCCCGAATGCCTCATTCGAAAAGCGAGCGTAGCGAGTCTAGGGGGCCTTGGCTCCTAGTCTGTATTAATATTGTAACAATCTTAGCAGGTTTACAACAGTTGGAGGGAGAACAGACAGACAAGCTGCATAAAATAAATAAAAACTTTGTGAAAAAAACACACATAAAAGGTTACTTCAAGGCGTAACGATCGTTTCGACCGAAAATTCGTTCGGTCTTCGTCAGACAAACCCTTCCGTCATACAGAGCAGAGGGATCTGACTCTGAACCAGTTTTTTGAGTGTTTATTTTCATAGACAAGCTGCATGTTGAAATCTGAAAGTTAAAATTTAAGCCAAAGTTTAAAATATCAACTGAAAGAAATACTTTTCAATTTTGTTAAAGTTTTTTTGTCATTTCTTTTAATCAATTGCTTTGCTTTTTACTAGATATTAAATGCGAACCAGGCACATCACGAGAGAAATGCGCATCTGGAAAAAAGGAGATTTCAGGTAATTTTTATGTAGAATTTCACATGTAACACTTCAGCATTAGCATATAGATCTTTTTGTGTATGACATGAACAGAAGTTTTTGAAGTGAAAACTTCTTTAGGCACGTTGGTGTACTTTTTGGAAGGGGAAAAGCACTGAAGTCGTGTGACCGTCACGCACAGATACCTATGGAGAAAAAGTTAATTGTGACGTAATTGAATTTTAGTGCTGCTATCTGTTATCATACGTAAGAACTTCAAGTTACTTTTAAACTGCGTCCTTCTAGCTTCTCCGACTGGTATCAAACTGCAGACCCAAGGCGTGGAAGACGAGCGTTCTAACCACCAGACGGGTTCGACTCGGGATCAGATGACTAAAGTTTGAAGTAATTGTTGTTTCAATTTCGAAATGGGAGCTTTTGTGTATATAAGTAAATAAAATTATATTTTGCCTGTGCACTGCTTGGTATTAAAAATTTTACGATTTCTATCCGTTTTAAGCATTTGGCACCCCAGTACGACCATAAAAAAAAGTTTATCTGCTTGTCGTTCTCTCGGTGACGCTTTTTTTGTTCGCACATCACGTACAACTGACTGAAGCGAGTGAAATAAAATTTAGTGACATGATAGGTGGTCACTCAACTTAAAATATAAGGACTGAATTTTTTTTTAAATTCATTAGATTTTCAGATTTTCCGAAAATTGTTTCAAACTGCTCAAACTTTTGTTCGCACATTACGTAATAACTGGGAATGCAAACTCGCACTGTTTTTCGTCTTGAGGGATTTCAGGATTGAGATTTATTGAGCCCGCAATCCCGCGGGATTGACATTTCATTTAATTTGAACTTCATTTCAACAGAGAAAAGTAAAAAAAGGTAAGATTTTAAGCGCGATGAAGTTTAACTTTAATAATAGTAATTAATCTTATGAGATAATACAATAACTTACAGAAATATTAAAATTATAATAATCATTTTCAGAATAATATATACTAAGTTACGTCTTATGTTAGTCGCTAAAAATGAGGAATTTACAGGAACATACAATTTATAGATTCATTCAGATAATTACGTTATTTGCTTAGTTATTGAAAAAAGAACTTAGAAAATCGAGCAAATCCAATGAATCATTTCTTAGTCCAGATTTAATTTTAGTAAAATAATTAAAGTGTGAAACATAAAAAAATTAAATGCTAAATGAAAACTTTTTATAATTAATTCGTGACTGTTCGTTCAGAGATAAATCAGTATGAAATATTTCAGTTCATTTGGAGATAGGGAAGTTTGCAAAAAATTTAGATTACGATGTTTAGATTTTTTTATGTTTGATCCAGACTCCCACTGGAAGATACTTTAAATTAAAATTTGTAGTTTTTGATTCATTTATTCTTGGATAAGAGACATAAATATGCAAAAATTTTCGGCCTATTAATTAGGAAAGCAGCTTGAAATTGTAATATAAAATAATTTATTTCTCAGTGTCAATCCCGCGGTAATCGATGGTAATCCCACATGACTAGTCCCGCAAACATTTATGCGGGATCCCGCAGAATCCCGTTCCTGCGGGATCGGGATTGCAATCCCTAGTAATAACGACTAAAGCAAAAGAAAAGGAGATTGGTGACATGATTGGTGATCACTCAATTTAAACTAAGGTGTCAGATTAAAAAAAAAGAAAAATATTAGATTTTGAGATTTTTCTGAAAACCGTTTCAAACTGCGTAAATTTTTGTTTTAGTATACAAATAAACTGCATATAATTTGCACAACAAGTATATACTTTCAAAATATTGAAATATATCCACTTTTTTATCTACAAATTGTGTACAATTTAAATGTTTTTGCAAAAAAAAAAAAAGTGCAGACTTTTTCTAGCTGGGTAGGTGCTATAATTTTCGATTATTTATTTAAAAAACTGTACTTAATATGAATAGCTATATAGATATTGTGCAATAAAGTTAAATTGATAATGTGGAGAGTGTTAATAATTATATACAGTACATTATTTGAACTGTAAGTGTTATACTACAGTGCATTTTAATTTGAATTATAAATCCATCACTCATCTATATAAATAAAATTAGACTTTTGTCTGTACATTTCTTGGAATTCAAAAATTTTGCGATTTCTATCCGTTTCAAGCACCCGGGAATCCGAAGCGACCCTCAACAAAAAGTTTGTCTGTCTGTCATACTGTCGTTCTGTCGTTCTGTCATTCTGTCATTCTGTCCGTGACGCTTTTTCTGTTTAAGCATCACGTAAAAACGGCTGAAGCGAATGATATGAAATTTGGTGTCATGATAGGTGGTCACTCAACTTAAAACATAGGCGTGGAATTTTAAAAAAATGTCGATTGGATTTTGAGATTTTGCGAAAATCGTTCCAAACTGCGTAAATTTGTGTTCAAGCATTACGTAAAAACGACTGAAGCGAATGATACGAAATTGGATGTCATGATAGGTGGTCACTCAACTTAAAACATAGGCGTGGAATAAAAAAATCTCGAGTGGATTTTGCGATTTTGCGAAAATCGTTTCAAACTGCGTAAATTTCTGTTCAAGCATCACGTAAAAACGACTGAAGCGAATGATACGAAATTGGGTGTCATGATAGGTGGTCACTCAACTTAAAACATAGGCGTAGAATTTAAAAAAAATCTTGATTGGATTTTGAGATTTTGCGAAAATCCTGTTAAACTGCATAAATTTGTGTTCGAGCATCACGTAAAAACGACTGAAGCGAATGATATGAAATTGGGTGTCATGATAGGTGGTCACTCAACTTAAAACATAGGCGTCGAATTTTTAAAAATTTTCATTAGATTTTCAGATTTTGCGAAAATCGTTTCAAACTGCGATGTTCGCACATCACGTAATAACTGCAAAGGTGAAAAAATGATATTTGGTGAAATGATAGGTGGTCACTCACCTTAAACTATAAGCATCTAATTTTAAAAAATCGATCCGATTTCGAGATTTTGCGAAAATCGTTTAAAACTGAGTGAATCTTTGTTCCCGCATTACGTAATAACTACTAAAGCGAATGATATGAAATTTGGTCACATGATAGATGGTTGCTCAACATAAACTATAGGTATCCAATTTTTTAAACATTTTCATTAGATTTTGAGATTTTGTGAAAATTCTCTCAAAATACGTTTATATTTCTTCAAACATCACGTAATAACAACTAATACGAATGATACGAAATTGAGTGATATGATAGGTAGTTGATAATCTTAATTTATAGGCGTTGAATTTTTAAAATATTTTGATTACATTTGGAAATTTTGCGAAAATCGTTTTAAAATGCTGAAATTTTGTTCCAGCATTACGAAATAAAGACTGCAGGGAAAAACGAAATTGGGTGACATGATAGGTTGTCACTCAACTTAAATTCTAGGCTTCCAATTTTTCAAAGATGTTGATTAGATTTTGAGATTTTGCGAAAATTATTTCTATATTCGTAAATATTCGTTCGCGCATCATAATTACGACTAAAGCGAATGAAATGATATTACTTATTGACTCTCTTAACCTGTAATATTTTAACAATACATAAAAATTATAACTTCGCTTTCTTTACTTTGGCAACATACTCCATCCATTCTGTGTACTCCTACAATGCTGACGAAAGTTCTTGCTTTTTGGAAATTTGCATTCACTAACCCGTCAAGGACGGGTACTTCAGCTAGTTATAAATAAATAGGATTACTGCTCATTACAACGTATGTACATAATTATTGATAATTAATAAATTCACGTGCATATTTATTAATTAAATCGAACAAAATCCAATACTTGGAGAAAAATGTGTATCGCTGATGTATACCGTACGCATATACCAGCTGTGTCACGTTGCGGCCAGTGCTCCCTCTCTCTTTTTAAATTTTAAAAGTGCACACAAATTGAGCGCGAAATTCGAAATGTAATTAAATTAAAAATGTAAAAATTCCGATGCTAACCCAGTGAAAATTGCGTTAGAATGTGTACAAAGGTGCAAAAGTATGTGAAATTGTGAGATATCATAAATAAATGTGCGGTACCTTTACAGCTTTAAAAAACCATTAAAAAATTTTTTTGCAAAGAATTTCAAATGTATAAAAATGTGAATAAATGTTCATAAAAATGTTTATTTTTGTTAATAAAAATATAGTAATGTGTGAAAAACTGTTTAACTGCATAAATATAAATATGAGAAAGCTTGACAAGAAGTTCACTTCTGACGTGCAGTCTTACGACTGACTGTTCTTTTTTTTTTTTTTCTAATCTCACGTGAATGTAATCGTAATCCATGTGATAGTTTATATGTTCGCTGATTGGTTTCTCTTAAATAGAGTCCTCTAAAAACTGTAAAAAACACAGGCATACTTTCTTTGTACAGCTACATGAAAATCGAGAGGGTTCTTTTGCCAAGCAAACGTAGTTCTTGTTCAGCAATAATGCAGCTATAATCTCACTTTCAATTTCAAAGTGAGCTTTTGAAATGTAAGATCCCCCAATTTTTTTTCATGGTCTATTGAAATACTACGTTTATTTATTGGTCTCGTGTAAAACTCAGTCTTGGTAATTTCAAAGAGCTATTCCAAACTAAATGTATTTTGCTTTGTACGTAAATTTTGTACCACAAATAATTAGTTTAAGTTGACATTTAATGCGATAGATCAAATTCGTGCAAAATAATACTCTATCAGGTATTGATCTCTGTGCATCTGGAAACTGCTGAAAATCGCTAAAAATCTTGGAGGAACGAATAGTAAATATGGAGTAGGCATACTCTAGTTCTTCTATGGGGAAAAAACCTAGCATGCCTAAGGTGACCAGATTTTTGTAGTCAGAATCGGGGACATGTCCCCGATTCTGACAACAAAACTGGGGACATTTATAATTAATGCAATAATTAACAGTAATTTAATTGAAAAACAATGCAATAATTAAAAATTGTCCCCAGTTCCATTTTTACATTCTGGGGACAATTTGAAAAACGTCCTGAAAATGGGGACTCTCCCCGGAAAATGGGGACGTTTGGTCACCTTAATGCATGCCACATCATACGGCTCTTTAACGTAGAGCCACGCCCCCCCAAGGCTACGAGTAGGGTTACTTCATTCTTTCCCCATAGAAGAACTACCGGATGCAGGAAAACCGGCTACAGTTGTAGCTTAACTTTTTCCCTCTCATTCCTCCTCCGTATTGTTCTCTCCTCCAAGCTAAAAATAGGGTAACGGGTGGATTTTCAGAATTTTGTAATCGTCTACGGTCATATAGTTTTACGCATTTGTACAAAATTTCAACTCACATGGAGTGGATCTGCAATCGTAATTACCGTAAAAAGTTTCGTTTTGGTGCAGTATAACCTGAAATCGACACATCTCTAGACTTTTATATACAGTGTGCCCCACCTAAATAAAGCCACCTTGATTTTGTGCTGTAACTGGGTACGAAACAGACGTGTAAGAAGAAAATGAATATATTTGCAAAGTATGCATAGGAATATGAATTTACAAGGAAAAGACTTACTCCCTGCCTCATATGGGCAAGAATAAAAGATGAATGTGTGAAAAAAAAGAAAGAAAAGTGTCCCGCCGAAGAATTCTGCGGAAGCTGATATGTAATAAAGAGCACTCTAATCCACTTCTCACGCGTTCAATTCCTGTATACGATATCTTATCAAAAACGTTGTCGATGATCCTAAACTGTTTTAAATTAAAATGGTATTTTCATTTGACTGAAATTCTAACTGGTTTTCTTTTATTTTATTTTTCACTAGGTAAAAGGTGTTCCAAAGTAAATAAACCAGCAAAAAAGATTAAGCTAAATTCTCCATTGGAATCTGAAAATGATATAACATTTGAAAAATCTCAAAAAATGGACACGAATGTTATTAGTCCCAGCAAATTGAAATTGAAGAGTTTGATGCTACTACCAACTTCCAAAACATCTCCATCAACATCTACTGTTACAGTTTATAACCCACAAGAGGAGTTATACCCGAAATTTGCAAATGTGGATCCATCGGTAATATTGCCAGATTTATTCCAACATAGAAGTATATCCAGAAGCTTGTCCTCTAACAGAGCCATTTCGCTATTTTTTCCTACTAATGGCTGTGCTTCAAAGGTAATTAAACCGGTCTGGAATACGTTTTTGCCAAAGAACAGATCGCACCAGTATTGTTTTAAAAAGGCCAAGCTTGACTTGTCATACCTATCCAAGAAATATATGATGTTGGACTGGATCACGCTGGACAACTGTTATGGTAAATTTCTAACATTTAAGAGACTTTATAAATAACGTGAATTATTATTTTAACGGTTGCACTTGTTTTTAGAATGCATGTTTTCAAAATTCTTGGTTTAAAAAAAAAAAAGGAGAATTTGTATCAATACAAATGTATTAAGTATGCAATTTTTGCTTGGATATTACTTGAAAGTTTAGTAAAAGTTTTCAAACAATTATTAAAATTTGCCTGCATTTCCTTTGATTGTTTGGGAAACTTATTAAAAAAAGAGTATAAACTATATTATAAATCTTTAATAATGATTTGTATAAAAGTTTTTTTTTTTTTTTTTTTTTTTTTTTTTTACAGTAACAATCCACGCTGTTTATAGTTATTCCCATGGGAATACAAATAAAGTATTTGTTTAAGACTTGATACATATACTTTTTTCAGAAAATAAAGTAAATATAAATAGGAATAAGATAAAACGTAATTTGCACTGCTTTTGTTAGTGGCATCATAATTTTGAAATTGAAAACATTTTGTGCTTAAAAGAAAACAAGTAATAAAAAAATGTTTTTAAGTCAATTTCTACTTAGGTCAACGTAGGAAAATTTTATTTTAGTTACTTTTTATTAAATTTAATTAATTAATTAATTAATAATTAATGCAGGGCCGTTTGTGAAGCAAGGGTCGATACCGTTAATCCAGTTTGTTTGTTTAGTTTATTGTTTTCCTTCATTTTTAATCCTACGTAACAGGAAACAGGATCTAAAATTAATTAATTAAATTTAATTAATGAATTAATATTTGAAAAACTGTATTAACATCAAGTGTCATCCACTACAAGTTTAAAAAAAATGTATTTGAACTTGAGTGGATGAATAAAAGGTATTTTATTAACGATTGTAAATTTGAACAAGATATATAAGTATAGAGAGAGTGGGAACTAATAGTAGGAAGAAATAAATAAATAAATGTTATTTTTTCTCAACACTTTGACAAGTTAGAAAGCGAATTTTATTCACTCTTTTGTATTCTCAAAGCTATTACAATAAAAAATATCAATGCTTTTTTATTCGACAGTTGCATCTTATTGTTCTATTTTTACGTTGGTTAAAACAAAACAAAAGTATTTAGGATCAGGATACAGATAATTAAAGTTTGATGAGTGCAAAATAATACACTATTTGTAGTAAGTTGATCTGTTGCATAAGTAATTTAACGAGAATACTGGTAAAATATTTTTAAATCAGACACACTAGACTAAGAAACAATGCATACCATTATTTTTAGAAGTGAAGTCTCTTTGAAATTGCTTAAATAAGCTTAATTTTTGACGTGAAAAGTGTGGGGAATGTGAAGACATCACTCAGGACTGGGTTCTGTGAGAGGTTGGAATTTTTCTTTCACATATACCGTTTATTATGCACTCAGATAGCAATACAAAGAGACAGTCTTGTCATTTTCATGTCTGTCATCACATGTGTTTGCAGTCTTCCACAGTACAAAGTCGTAATTAGTTCATAAGCATTCCCAAGACTTATTTTCTAAGATGACGATTAGCACAAAGTCTGCAAAAAGCGCCTCCTTGAGAGTTGGGACCCTGGCATCCGCGCGCCTGGAAAGCCCTTATCTAAGACGCAGCCACAGTTCTCCGCCTTCCTTTATTTATGCCTGCTATCCACAGAACATTTGGCCATAAGCAAACATTTGGTCAGTACATCATATCGATAAGTTGAAATTAATAATATATCTGATTTCCATCTGTCTGACACCCTTTTCTGTAAGAGCAACCACCTAGCATACACATGGATCAGGGCTGGGTTTTTGACGTGACAAGGGTATAATTGTATTAAACCCGTGACAAGAGTTTAAACTGTCGAAAACCCGCCAAAAACCTCCTTAATCAAAATCTGCTAGTGACAGAGTTTGCTGAGGAAATATAAAATTTAAAACTAACAACAGTCGCCATACATTATAGTGAGATTTTAGTTATAATATGAGAAAATAACAGGTCTTAAAATCCTACTAATATTATAAATGTCAATGTTTGCATGCATATTTATTACTTTTTCACACTGAAATGGTTTGACGGATTTGGATGAAATTTGGAATAAAGACAGTTAAAGTCCTGGATTAACGTAGAGGCTACTTTTTATCGCGCAAAAAAACTCACTTTACTATAATATTAAAAAAAATAAAATAAAATAATAAAAAAACCATCTTTTATCAGAAAAAAAAGGAATACAGTTGAGCTTTTATTTTACAGAGCAGTCGTCAGATGGCGCAAACAATACACAGTTTTTAATATAAATTCATTTTATCGTCTGCTATGCCTAGATAAAAAATACACTTGAGTAAGTTTTTCCTTCTGACGTGGATTTATCAGCAGACTCCGGTCCAAGCACACAAATACGAAATACATGTTACACAAACAAAGAAATTAAAAATAAGTTTTTGAAACTTTCATTCAGTTAGAATTGTGCATTTTTCTGCGCATCTTTTTTCTCATTCTATTTTTATTGTATTACAGCCAGAAAAAGGATGTTAGAAATATCAATTTTAACTTTGTTTAATCAAACTCATGAAAAATGATACACTTTCGAAGTTAATGGAATAAGAAAATAAAATAGGGAAGAGACATGGATTATGATACGCTTTTAATATATAGCACTTTCATGCGTAATTAAAATCTGAAAGTGTTTCAGATTTTCTTACTTTTTTTCCTTTTCCTTTTTTGCTAACGGCCAACATATCTTGAAGCTCTTCAAAATTAATATAGGACGAAAATAATTAGTACCGTTTTGTAGGATTTTATCACTAAACCATTTTATTTTTGTAACCAGGGGCGGCCCGACAAGGTAAGTATCGCATCGGGGCGCCGGCTTTGAACGTCATTTTGAACTCAAAAACTAAGTAGAGCACAAAAGGGGGCGTCTTTTTTTTTGCGTTAGCAGGGGCCCCCACTTACCCTAGAGCCGCTCCTGTTTGTAACCATCTTAATTTTAAATTCCATTCAGAATCTGAGATGTTGGGATTATAAAATATTAGTTGGCAACTTTAATATCTTAATATTTGACTTCATTTTAAGTAAATTAACTTTTAAAATTCTTTGACCGTTCCAAAAAGAGGTGCCGTAAAATAAACCATTTCCTTAAATTTCCAAAATACAAATAGATTCAATAAAGCAACCAAAATAAACTTAATATGGCTCAGTGATCGTATAGATTTAAAAAGCTGTACAAAACCGTTGGTGTTATATCTAAATTTCTGCAAAAAACCCTATGAAGTTCGAGTGAAAAAGAAAATGCACACAAACAAAAGAATTAAACTTTAGATATGTTGAACAGTTCATTTATTAACACTAACATTAAACAACTATAATAGATTTAAACACCTGAAGCACCAGCTATCTCTTAACAATGTATTTACAAGCGATCTTAAGGAACTATAATCTTTAAATCTGCCCAACTTTTTCACATATTTTGATAATTTCTAGAATATAATGCACTAACATAACATTTAGCTTGACAAATTTTACTAAATTACAATTATCTTCCAACATACCTTTTGCTGAACATACCAAAACAAATCACATGAGGCACACTAGAACCCAATCTTTAAACATCTACTTCATTTAGTCCAAAGACTACAAAAATTTATTTTGATTGATCTTAGTAAACCCCATATTAATCAAATTAAACAATATTACCAGAAAATATCACATATTTATGCCTCTTATTACCCTTAAAAAATTAGCTTACATTTCAGGCTTAAACCCACATGTCACACAAAAAAAAAAAAAAAAAATTAAAGTGGCTGACAGAAAAAAAAAATATTAGTTAAAGGAAGCATGCATAAAAAAAACTTATCCATGGGTTAATGATTGGAGGACCCTCCTTTAAAACATCACTCAGGTCTCATTCCCGAGGCTCCTTCCTAAGTCACCGTCCATTGGCGCCATTTTCTCTCTGCCGACGTCTAACCAGTCACTCCGACAAATCCGACATAAGAGTCCGACACAAGAAAAGACGAAGAAGACCGACGCCACCTCTGACTCTGATATTTATAGCAATCATCATACTCTCGTACTCAGACTTCGATTGCTGCAACGAAATGTTGTCCATGGGGTTGATGTTTAAGTCAGCACCCCTTATTGACTCCGTAATTACGGTCTCAAAAAATTACTTTGTAAATAACGATGTGTATATTTTAGTAAACGAATATTCTTTGCACTTCCACTTGAATTTAATAACTCTTTATTAATTATTTGCAAGATGTAAAACACATCGTGAACGGCCGTAAAAATTCTTGTTCCTTGAATCTGGCAACTTCAAAGACGCGGGAACGCATGTATCTGCCGGGATCGTACTGACTCCAAAAGAAAATGGCTACCCAGTAGTGATTGTTGTAAATCAAAAGAAAATTAGTAAAAAATTAAAATTGTTAAAATTTATTAATGTTAATATATTAATTAAGGGAACTAGAAGATCGTTATATAAAAAAAAAATTTTGTCGGCCACAAAAAAAATGTCAGCCACCAAAAAAAAAAAACACAAAAAAATACTAAATGTAAAATTCATTATCAAAATCATTAAGCTAGTTTTCGACATATGTGCAACCCATTATGAAAGAAACTATATCAGGTATTTCACTTAGAAAAATATGTATCTGTCATTTAGCGCGCAATTAATGACAAGCACATGGATCTCTAAATTACAAATCCAACTGACACAAAACCCCCCATAATGTCCTCACATACCCCAAAAACTTAATTTCTCTGGGCAAAATTATCCTAAATAAAACTTTCTTCAATTATTTTCAAAAAGAACTTTTAAATACAATAAAAACCCGTTAATTTTCCACTTAGTCCAAATGTTATTTATTCCCTACGACATAACAAATACCTTCCCTTTACGGGAAAAAAAAATTGTAAAACAATTTTTTTTTGTGTGTGTACCTGTGCAAATGGCATAACACATCATAATCACAAAACAAACATTATCGAAACTGATCATATAGCATGTATCATTCTCAAACACCATACAAAAATCAATTGTTACTACAAAGTGTGTTGTTGATAATAGTTTTCTTTGGCCTCGACACATCATGAAAAAAAAAATATATATACAAAACACTATATCACACCTTGTCTAGCACTTCATTTATAATTTCAAAAACAATACGTGACAAAGATACAACATCTCACTCGGTGAATTGTGAAGACTTTAGTGCAGATAAGTCCATTGTTTAGAAGGAGTCTTATGTTTTATGAAGATGGTAAAACAAAACGTCCATAATTGTCCCATTTCATTCTATATGTAACCATAACTCCTTAGTCAAGCTTGTCATCACACTGGAGATTCACCAGAAAGTCCACACTTTCATCTGCAGCTGTAAGTGTAGTCTCTGATGTCCAGTCTTCACTTTAATCACACTTAACATTTTAACACATAAATAACAAAATATTATTTTACAAAACCCTGAGCATTACGTGGACGTAAATTATACCCCCCTTTTGGTTGTGGAGTAGAAATAACTTGTGTACTAGAGTCTGACAGGCCATCGTTACCAACATTACTTTGCTCATTCTCTGTCGAGTGTTCAGAATTACTCTGATCAGAGCTGGACATCGTATCACTGTTTTGGCTATCTACTTGTGACCTGACCTCCTCTATTACCACCTGCGAGTCATTATTGGGATCTACTGGACTTGTGTGTTCATATCTCCTACGCCTACAACAAGGTAAAAATTGATAATTGAGGGGATCTATGTCTTGCTCTACATCCTCTAAAACAGGCTCATCATCCGCCTCTTCAGGTTTATCTAACTCAGGCATGGAAGGAAATACTATTCTTTCAGTAAGTTTAGTTAACCTGTCTACATGAACCAATTGTTGATCTTTGGGATTGTTTATATGTACGACTATATAATTTACATTACTTGTTTTCTCCTTAACTCTATAAATCCCTTTGTTCACTACTGTGAATTTCTTAGATTGCCCAACTTTCAGCTGAGGTGTGTACAACAAGACTAGATCTCCTACAACTATTTTCTTGTCCTTACAGTGTTTCTCTCTATATTTCTCTTGAGTTTCAGCCGCCTTTATTAAATTATCTTTGACTATTTTAAATGTCTTTTGTAATCTGACCTCTATGTCCTCACTTAAATCTCGTGTGTCTGCATATGACCTGAAGGTGGGTTTAACAATCAAATCCACTGGTAGAGTAAGATCTCTTCCATAAATCAAATGAGCAGGAGTGTCTTTTAATGCTGAGTGTATAGCTGTTCTATGTGCCAATAAGGCAAAATGTAAATGCTTATCCCAATCATGGCCAGTTTTATCTACTAAAAATTTTAACGAATTGATAATTGTGGCATTCACTTTCTCGACCACGCCATCCGAACTTGGGTGATAACTCATTGTGAAATGTTTTCGAATTTTCAGTTTATCATAGACTTTAAGAATAGCTTCAGACAAAAAGGAACTACCTCTATCTGTTATGAGATGTTCAGGTATGCCATGTTGGCATATAAATTTTTCAAAGATAAAAGTTATCGTATGGGTTTGTAAGTCTGTTACAGGGTAAGCTTCTACCCAACGTGTAAAATAATCACTTATAACAATAACATGTCTGTGTCCTGCCTCAGTGATTGGAAGAGGTCCAACTGCATCCATTCCTATCTGTTGAAAAGGTCTACTGGTAACTTCTATTCTTTGTAATGGCGCCTTTTGGTTTTTCTTAAATTCCTTTCTTTCCTGACATGGTATGCAAGACTTTACATAGTTTAAAACATGTTTATATAGTCCCCACCAAAAATATTTGTCTTTTATTCGTAGTAAAGTTCTTTTGAAACCAGGGTGTGCAACCGTGGGAGAATCATGAGCTAAAGTTAAAATCTCTAAAATTAATGTCTTAGGTATAACCAACTTTTCTGGGTGACTCTGTCTATCATTAGAATTGTGTTTTAAGCAATAAAGTAAATTGTTTTTCTTAAAAAAGGTCATCTCATTAATTCTAAGTTCTACATTATCTTCATTTAACTGATTTAGTATTTCAGCACATTTACTGTCAGTTTCTTGTAATGTTTTAACCCTGTCTGTTGAAAGAGATTCAGTGTGGACTTGTTCGACAACATTGATGGCATTTACAGGTCTCGACAACACATCAGCAGGAACATTTTGCCTACCTGGTATATGTTTTATCTCATAATTCGTATCCCTGTAAACTTAAAGCCCATCTTGTGACTCGACCACCATCTTTTAGTTTAAGTGCATATTCCAAAGATTTTTGATCACACCACAAAATGAATTTCTTACCCCCATACAAATAATTTCTAAAATGATTGATGCCCCACACCACAGCTAATGCCTCTCTTTCGTATACACTATATCTAGTTTCAGCATCATTTAGACGTCTACTGGCATATCCTACAGGGTGTAAACAACCATTCTCCCCTTTTTGGCTTAAAACTGCTCCTATTGCAACACCTGAAGCATCAGTGTTTAGAGTAAATTCCCTGTTCATGTTTGGAATAATTAAGCATGGATAAGATATTAATTTCTCCTTTAAGGTATCAAAAGCGATTTGTTCATTATCCCCCCAGTTAAATTTTACTGATCCCTTAGTTAATTGTGTTAAAGGTAAGGCTATTTCAGCAAAGTTATGAATAAATTTTCTGTAAAAATTGCATAGACCCACAAACGAACGTACATTCTTCCTAGTCTTAGGTACTGGAAAGTCTTTAACAGCATCAATATTACGTGTATCGGGAAATATTTTTCCATTTGTTACTTGAAAACCCAAATGCGAAATCTTGTCTTTAATTAATTGGCATTTTCCTGGATTTATTTTGAGGTTGTGTTTTCCTAACCTAGTGAAGACTACATCTAACTTTTCAAGATGTTCCTCAAAAGTTGTTGAAGAAATAATTAAGTCGTCTAAGTAAGTATTTATGTTCCAATTGTTTAACCCAGCCAAAACAATATTAAGTAATCTTTGAAAAGAAGACGCAGCATTTTTGAGTCCTTGAGGTAGACGATTAAAATGAAATAAACCAAATTCTGTCGTGAAAGCAGTCTTATGTCTATCTTGTGGATCGAGCTCCATTTGCCAATTCCCCGAGCAAAGATCAAGAGATGAGAAAAACTTTGCTCCTTCTAAGGAATCTAACAATTCGGAAATCAAAGGCAAAGGATAAGGTAAAGGCATCGTTTTCAAATTAAGCTTCCTATAGTCACAAACTAATCGGTAAGTGTTATTTTTCTTCTTTACTAAAATAACAGGTGCTGCATAAGGAGAGTCGCTCATCGATATTATTCCTGCATCTAATAACTGGTCTAACTGAGCTTTTAATTCTTCCCTTAAAGCATAAGGAGCCCTATAGGGTCTTTGTCTAACGGGTAACTCATCGGTGAGATAAATTCTGTGTTTCAAAGTTTTGCACCCTGTCAGTTGCGACACAGATTCGGCAAAAACTGACTTATGTTTATCAAGTAGTGACATTAATTTAATCTTTTTCTCCTCTTCTAAATGATCCAATTGAAATTTCCCCCCATATAAATCAAAATCATCCTCCAACGTCCTAACTTCCCCAACGTTTACGTGAGTGGCCTCCGATTGTACAACTTCAACAGGTTCAATTTGAACAATATTAGTGTTTTTATTTATATGGATTTTACAGTTAGAAAAATTGGCTACTTTAACAAAAAAGCTGTTATTACTATTATTGTCATTGATCGAGTGAGATATGGTCCAATCACTATTTAAGGAATGTGTAGATGGTGAAATTAATACATGAGGAGCGTTTTGAAAATTTGCTTTTACTTTAATTTCGATTATCTGCTCGCTTAAAGGAGGGATTATATGAGTTCTTTACACTATAACCAAAAACAAACTCTTTTTCTGTACAAATACAATTAACTTCATTACCCACTGAACTATTGTCCCCAAAAATATCCCCTTTCTCGTGTATTAATTTTGAATGTGGAATATCTATGATTAGGTTATTGTCTTTTAAGAATTGCATGCCCAAAATAATATCATAGTTTACATAAGTAGTAGGAGCAATATAAAAATCTGAATGTATTGACAAATTTCCCACTTTTAAATCCACCTTAACTTTGTCATTTAAAAACATATCGTTGAGGGTTATGCCTACTACTCTTAAAGCACAAGATTCCCTATCCAAAATTAAATTCTCTCTGATCAACCTTTCCGTAGTCTCTTTCTTCATCAAATTAATCGAAGCTCCCGTATCAATTAAAGCCCTAAGTTTGATTTCCCCTACTTTACAGATTATTATGGGCAGTTTGTCTTTGTTGTTGTGGGTAGCGTTGATTTGCATGCACTCATGGGGTCGAGTCAAAGACGGTCGTGCACCTCCGCTTTGCCCCTTCTTTAGTTTAAATTATCCCTCCTATTATTTCTAAAACCTTGTGATCTGTTCTGCCTCTGATTGCCCCTTTCCCTACAAAATCGGCTTATGTTTCCGGGCTTTCCGCAAAAATAACAAATTATGTGTTGTTGTTGTGTCCTCGTGGCTGACTTATGCGCTACAGCCTCCTGTAATTTTGCCATGTCCTGCTCTAATTTTTGAATTTTTTTGTCGTTTTCTAGAGAGGTAGCCTGTAGTAGATGTTTAATTTCTTGCAAATATCTCTCTATCGGCGTGACCTGTGAGCTCACCGCTCCAACGTTAATAGTGGCTCAACTCTGTTCTAGACTAGCGCATTCCTCCTCCTTGAGCACTAACTGCCAAATGTCTTCAAATTTTTCGTGTTTCTGTGACATGACAAATCTCTTAACTGATGGCTGTAGCCCAGCCAAAGCCTGTGAGACAAGCATTTTCTCCCTTCTAGTCTCATCCTCAAAACATCTATGTGCCAATCCTTGTAATCGTGATAAAAACGTTCGAGGGGGCCTCCCATGTTACTTTGTGTACACGTGGTAAATTGAAGGAGATAATTTGTGGAGCCCGTTTTTGTGAATCTGTCTTTTAGTGTTTTCTTGAAAGTCTCTAACTTGGCATCATTTAACTGAGGCTGGGATCTAACAAATCTAGCAGCCTCCCCTACTAATTTCGTTTTCGTTACAAATAACATGTGGTCTTCGGACCATCCCGCGAATTTTGCTACCTCCGAAATTTTATCTAAAAAGTCATTTATTTGCAGGTCTGGGTTTTCACCACTGAATGGTGGAACTAATGATAAAAATTCCCCAAAGTGTGGGATTTTTTGCCCAGGCATTGTTACAACAAATGGATATAATTTAGGTGGGCTTAAATCTAAATTCCTGTCACTACCTTGTGACATAAATAATATCACAATATCATATATGTATAATACTGTTAAAATCTAATTTCAAAACACTTTCAAAAATACAATAAAACTTTTTTTTTTTTTTTTTTTTTTTTTGTTATGTTGTGCTCTGCCATTTACTATTCTACCCAGAGAAATTAACAAACAACAGTATAACTACTCCCAATCAAATCATCATAACACAATATATACCTCAGAGTGCATTCTCTCTTTCACTATTTAAAAGAACGCACGGCACCATTGTTGGGATTATAAAATATTAGTTGGCAACTTTAATATCTTAATATTTTCCTTTATTTTAAGTAAATTAACTTTTAAAATTCTTTGACCGTTCCAAAAAGAGGTGCCGTAAAATAAACCATTTCCTTAAATTTCCAAAATACAAATAGATTCAATAAAGCAACCAAAATAAACTTGATATGGCTCAGTGATCGTATAGATTTAAAAAGCTGTACAAAACCGTTGGTGTTATATCTAAATTTCTGCAAAAAACCCTATGAAGTTCGAGTGAAAAAGAAAATGCACACAAACAAAAGAATTAAACTTTAGATATGTTGAACAGTTCATTTATTAACACTAACATTAAACAACTATAATAGATTTAAACACCTGAAGCACCAGCTATCTCTTAACAATGTATTTACAAGCGATCTTAAGGAACTATAATCTTTAAATCTGCCCAACTTTTTCACATATTTTGATAATTTCTAGAATATAATGCACTAACATAACATTTAGCTTGACAAATTTTACTAAATTACAATTATCTTCCAACATACCTTTTGCTGAACATACCAAAACAAATCACATGAGGCACACTAGAACCCAATCTTTAAACATCTACTTCATTTAGTCCAAAGACTACAAAAATTTATTTTGATTGATCTTAGTAAACCCCATATTAATCAAATTAAACAATATTACCAGAAAATATCACATATTTATGCCTCTTATTACCCTTAAAAAATTAGCTTACATTTCAGGCTTAAACCCACATGTCACACACACACAAAAAAAAAAAAAAAAAAAATTAAAGTGGCTGACAGAAAAAAAAAAAAATATTAGTTAAAGGAAGCATGCATAAAAAAAACTTATCCATGGGTTAATGAGGGCCCTCCTTTAAAACATCACTCAGGTCTCATTCCCGAGGCTCTTTCCTAAGTCACCGTCCATTGGCGCCATTTTCTCTCTGCCGACGTCTAACCAGTCACTCCGACAAATCCGACATAAGAGTCCGACACAAGAAAAGACGAAGAAGACCGACGCCACCTCTGACTCTGATATTTATAGCAATCATCATACTCTCGTACTCAGACTTCGATTGCTGCAACGAAATGTTGGCCATGGGGTTGATGTTTAAGTCAGCACCCCTTATTGACTTCGTAATTACGGTCTCAAAAAATTACTTTGTAAATAACGATGTGTATATTTTAGTAAACGAATATTCTTTGCACTTCCACTTGAATTTAATAACTCCTTATTAATTATTTGCAAGATGTAAAACACATCGTGAACGGCCGTAAAAATTCTTGTTCCTTGAATCTGGCAACGTCAAAGACGCGGGAACGCATGTATCTGCCGGGATCGTACTGACTCCAAAAGAAAATGGCTACCCAGTAGTGATTGTTGTAAATCAAAAGAAAATTAGTAAAAAATTAAAATTGTTAAAATTTATTAATGTTAATATATTAATTAAGGGAACTAGAAGATCGTTATATAAAAAAAATTTTTTGTCAGCCACAAAAAAAATGTCAGCCACCAAAAAAAAACACAAAAAAATACTAAATGTAAAATTCATTATCAAAATCATTAAGGTAGTTTTCGACATATGTGCAACCCATTATGAAAGAAACTATATCAGGTATTTCACTTAGAAAAATATGTATCTGTCATTTAGCGCGCAATTAATGACAAGCACATGGATCTCTAAATTACAAATCCAACTGACACAAAACCCCCCATAATGTCCTCACATACCCCAAAAACTTAATTTCTCTGGGCAAAATTATCCTAAATAAAACTTTCTTCAATTATTTTCAAAAAGAACTTTTAAATACAATAAAAACCCTTTAATTTTCCACTTAGTCCAAATGTTATTTATTCCCTACGACATAACAGAGAGATTTCAGTGCCAAGGAAGCGTGTGAGAAACAGGATTCTCTTCGAACAAGATTTATTAACATGGCAGCCGGAGCCAACTGGTCGCTGGAGGCGGCTAGTTATTTTAATAAAAGTGGAGGTTAAGGTCAGATTTCAACTTTCAGGAATTTATATTAAATGCATATACACATATGTTTAATTATTTTAATTAGATTTTTAAATATTACATTTAACGTTTATTCAATAAACCATTTTAATTTGTAATTTCTTTTTGAATAGTTAGCATATAAATAAAACCTATAGCTATTTGCATTCAAGTAGTAAATCAAAAAAGACTACTACCTTCAAAGCACTTAAGTAATGATTCAATTGCCGAATACCAAGCCTTTAAAACTTAAGCATATATAGAATTTCCCTTGTCTCACATAATAATTATGAAATTTATAAATAATTAAGATGATTTAAAATTAAGAACTACTGATTTTCCTGAAATACTAGGCAAAATAGAAAAACATTTCACTAACTCATGAAATATTAAACAAAATGTGTTATGCATAAAACTATTTCAATTATTCTGATTAAATACATAATTTTGAATCTCATATTAAAACATTCATCATACATACAATCAATTTTGACTACATATTAATCTAAATAAAGTAATCAAAGTATCGGTTTTGTTCCATAGTCTGGTTCAACTGCACCTCGCAACATATAATAGCACATAACCAATTTTGCTCATATTTTAGATCCTAATCGATTTAGGAGTTTTGAATGTATTAGTCCAAAACTGGAAAACATCCTTTCTATTGCAGCAGAACTGGCAGGGCTTGACAAAAGTTGTATGGCTAATTCTACAAAATCAGCAGCTAGACTGAATTTGAAAGATTCACATTTGCGTATAGCCTTCCATCATATGTTACAGGATCCATATTTTTCATACTTGGTAAAAAATAAGATAATGGAAATGGTGCTGCTGATATGACATTAAGAGTGATAAACAACCAGAAACTTTTTGTTCATCCCAAATACGAGCACTTTCACGCTTTTGTGTATCTGAAAAACCTTTTCCCCTAAACGTTGGATGTAACATATAGCCCAAGAAATGGAAGGGCGTAAGTATTTCCTTCATTCGATCAATATACTAATATGTGGTTGCAATGAATTTTATTTGATCAGAGACAGTCATAGAGAACATCAGGGGCGCACACAGGATTTTTGGCTGGGGGGGGAGGGGTGTCCAACTTTTAGGGGTGTTCCAGATTGTCAAAATTCCGTGATGAAAGAGCTCGTTTTCATTAGATGGAATTCATCAAAACTCGTCCCATCCAGTTCCCTAAGAATACACTACACAGTACAATAGGAAGCAAAGTAATAGTTGTTCAGTTTTGAGAACAGGATGGTGTTTTATGTTCTCTTTCAGTTCGTTTTTGAAAGTTGAAGAAAACGAGAAAAAAATTTCTTTTTTACTTCCTTGTACGTAGTATAAGGAAGTAATGTGATCCCGAAAAATTTTGGGGGCCAAATTTCGACAAAAAAACCGATTTTGACTACCTCTAAATTTAATTTTAAGAATTTTTTCGATGCATCTCATCGTAGGCTAGCATGCACGATCATATTAACGCGTCTGCAACTCATTTTGACCAGCGGCGAGTTTATTGTGGTCAGTTTTTCCATGCCGTCTGTACGTACGTACGTACGTAGGTACGTACGTACGTACGTATGTATGTAACTCGCATATCTCAAAAACTATTGGTCGTAGAATGTTGAGATTTGATATTTAGGATTGTTCTATGATCTAGTTGTGCACCTCCCCTTTTGGTCGCAATCGAATGTATAGTTTATGTACAGGACCGCCCAAAAGATTCGAAATACATTACGCTCTATGGGCCGAAATTCATTAAACTCGCATATCTCAAAAACTATTAGGCGTAGAATGTCGAAACTTCATATTTTGGATAGTTGTAACATCTAGTTGTGCACCTCCCCTTTTGGTTCCATTCGATTGGATAGTTTATCTACAGGACCGTCCAAAACATTCGAAATACATAACGCTCAATGGGTCGAAATTCATTAAACTCGCATATCTCAAAAACTATTAGGCGTAGAATGTTAAAATTTTATATTTAGGATTGTTGTAATATCTAGTTGTGCACCTCCCCTTTCGGTTCCATTCGACTGGATAGTTTATCTACAGAACCGCCTAAAATATTCGAAATACATTACGCTCAATGGGCCGAAATTCATCAAAGCGTTTTTTAGAGCTATTGCGCTCAGAAGTGATATATGCTGTAAAGAGTTAGAAAATGAATTTCTGCATTAAAAAAAGTGTCTTTATCATTTACAGTTCTGCTACAGGAACACTCAAAAGATTTCCAATACATTACGGTCAATGGCAATTTTAGGGGATTCATCCATTTCAAGCACAATACCGTCCTACCACATAAGTTAGGCAATGGTCCGACCACGGTCACGTGCCTCCCTCAAGAACTATGCCAAAAGTCGCCAAGCTTGGCGACTTTTTTGTGTACGTGTGTGCATATTTAACTCTCAAATCTCAAAAACTATTATGAAATTTCATATATAAGATTGTTGTAACATCTAGGCGTGCATCTCGATTTTTGGTTAAAATCTACTGGAGAGTTTATTTACAGGACCACCGATAATAATTTCAGTACTTTAATGTCTATGGACATCTTGAATATAATACAATTGTAGACAGTCATTGCTTGGTACATGCCCAAAATCTCGCCGTCTGTCCTCGACCTTGGCGAGTTTTGCCGAAATGTCGCCAAATTTGGCGATAGTCAGTCGTTTGGTCCATGCCCAAAGTATCGCCATTTGTCATCGTTTTTGGCGAGTTTTGGCGAAATATCGCCAAATTTGGCGATAATCTGTCATTGTTGGTCCATGCTTAAAATCTCACCAAATGTCGTCGACATTGACGAGTTTCGCCAAATATCGCCAAATTTGGCGCCAAAAATTATTTCGTATTTTGTATAACTCTAAAACTTTAACCCGTAGAATTTTGAACGTTTCTATTTAGAACTATATTATAATATCTAACGGTTTTCAATATCTTTTTTGACAGCAATCGACTGGGAATTTATTTACAGGGTGAGCCAAATGACTTTAAATACATTAAGGTGTATGGATGCATTCAATTCATTGAAAATCTGTGGTCAATGACTACTTGGCTATCCCCAAAATCTCGCCGTCTGTCCTCGACCTTGGCGAGTTTTGCCGAAATGTCGCCAAATTTGGCGATAGTCAGTCATTTGGTCCATGCCCAAAGTATCGCCATTTGTCATCGTTCTTGGCGAGTTTTGGCGAAATATCGCCAAATTTGGCGATAATCTGTCATTGTAGGTCCATGCTTAAAATCTCGCCAAATGTCGTCGACATTGACGAGTTTCGCCGAAATATCGCCAAATTTGGCGCCAAAAATTATTTCGTATTTTGTATAACTCTAAAACTTTAACCCGTAGAATTTTGAACTTTTGTATTTAGAACTATATTATAATATCTAACGGTTTTCAATATCTTTTTTGACAGCAATCGACTGGGAATTTATTTACAGGGTGAGCCAAATGACTTTAAATACATTGAGGTGTATGGATGCATTCAATTCATGGAAAGTCTGTGGTCAATGACTACTTTGGCTATCCCCAAAATCTCGCAAACTATCTCAAGTTTGTCGGCTTTTGGTGAAATATCGCCCAATAAAGTGTCAGAAGGAAATCTTTCAAATTGAACTCAGCTTGGCGATATCGAAATATTTGGCTAGAAATCGCTAAACCTTACTATTATTGATATTTTATCTCTTTCAAACAAATAAGTTTAGAGGAAGTGCGTAAAAAACATTTTTGATTTAATAGACGTGCAAGGAAGTCATGTGTTGGACACATCAGATTTTTTATTTATTAGAACGGCAACTATTGCTACCTTTTTTTGGAATTATTTTATTTACTATAGATATAGGATAATAATGAAGCGAAAAAAAAAATCAAAGCCGATGGGGGGGAGCGGACCCCCTGGACCCCCGCCCCCTTGTGTGTGCCACTGTAGAACATTCATCGGCAAGTGAACAAGTATCTTTTTGTGAGGTTTTCAGACAAAAAGCAGCTGGCTGAAGGATTGAGAGCAGATCCTTAGTTTGTTTAAATAAATTGTAGTTGTTTACCAATCTACAAATGTCAGCATTAATTTTCTCTTCATATTTTTCTGCAGTCTGAATATAAAATGGACTATTTTTTATAAAAGTATTTATGCATGCCAATTGACTGTTCCACCTTGTCTCTACAAGTAATTGATCTTTCAAAGATTCAGGGAATTCTTTAAGCAAACCTTATGGTAGATGATAATTTCTAAAATACTTTTGAGCCTTCGCTACTCATTTCAAAATTTTTTCTGGAGTAAGAGCTTGCCCAACTAAATTCAACCAGTGTGCTGAACATCCATATCTATCATAATCCTATATTTTACTATTATAAATGCGAAAGTGAGTTTATTTGTTTGTTTGTTTGCTACGCTTTCACGCTTAATCGATTATGATGAATTTTGGTATAGAGATAGATGGGACCCTGGAGACGGCTACTTAGAATTTTAGATTTTTAATTACTTTTTAAATTATCAATTAAAAACCGTTTTTACGTTGCCATGCTTGGTGAGTTTGCCCGTATAAAATGATACATGTTTTGAGCTAACAGAATGCTATTACTTCAGGGTAGAATCGCGTGTATTTGAAAAACATGAAATATCACGGAAATTATGCCAGTTTTACGCCAAATCTATCTATCCATATGTTTTCCAGACAAATTTACAGCACGCAGAGCTTTGAAAATTTGAGCATATGACTTCGATTATGCGCACCTGAGGCTCGGAATTTTGAAATTTTAACGACATTTTTAAGAATTAATTAAAAACCGTTTTTAGGTGGTCATGCTTGGTGGATTTCGCCCGCACAAAATGAACTGTGTGCCGCGGCACCCTGGAGTTCCGCGAGTATACGCCAGGTGTGCCGTGGAGATAATCGAGAAAAGCCTAAGTTCTGTGCCTGGGGGATTATAGTAAAAAAATTTCATCTAAACCAGTATCCTACAAAAAAGGTTGGTCAAGCCGATTACCAGTCAAGTTCGAGAGAGTTCAGTGTCCAGTCTCCTCGTTTACAGGAACTCCCTGAGATGGGGGGGGGTGGTGGCAACATCCTATAGTCCTTTCCCAAGAGAGTAATTTCTTGATAGTTAGCCATTATAAACATAAAAGAAAATATGAAAAATGCATCTCCTTTCAGTGTACCGTTTCATTCTGAACCTTCCTAGGTAACTCGCCGCGAAAGTTTTTAGCCCGAGAAGCCTGCCCTAAAATGCTTTTAGCCTCACAAGGGTGCGGCGACGCAAAAAAGTTTGGGAACCCCTGATATAAATGTGTACATTTGTGCGTTTGGATATTTGTGACCGAATCACACAAAATGGCTGAACGGATTTGTATAAAATTGGAAATTTGAAGGATTTAAAAATTTGGAATGAAGATATAGCTTAAACTCTGAATTAACATAAAGCCAATCTTTCATGCATATAGCATGAATAATTCTTTTACAAAGACACTCAAAATAATTCTAATACATTACGCTCTATGGGCATTTTGTTGCTACTGAACCGATTCTAGAACTTTTTACTTCCTTGTACGGAGTATAAGGAAGTAATGTGATCCCGAAAAATTTTGGGGGCCAAATTTCGACGAAAAAACCGATTTTGACTACCTCTAAATTTACTTTTAAGAATTTTTTCGATGCATCTCATCGTAAGCTAGCATGCACGGTCATATAAACGCGTCTGCAACTCATTTTGACCAGTGGCGAATTTATTTTGGCCAGTTTTTCCATGCGGTCTGTACGTACGTACGTAAGTATGTATGTAACTCGCATATCTCATAAACTATTAGGCGTAGAGTGTCGAAACTTTATATTTAGGATTGTTATAACATTTAGTTGTGCACCTCCCTATTTGGTCTAAATCGAATGGATAATTTATGTATATAGGACCACACAAAAGATTCGAAATACATTACCCTCAGTGGTCCGAAATTCATTAAACTCGCATATCTCAAAAACTATTGGTCGTAGAATGTTGAAACTTGGATTGTTCTAACATTTAGTTGTGCATCTCCCTATTTGGTCTCAATCGAATGGACAGTTTATGTATACAGGGCCGGCCCAAGGGGGATGCGAATGTAGGCCTCTTTCGCGCTTAAAGAGGCCCCGCTCTTGAGCCATGTTTTTGCTATCACATTAGAGCAAGCTTCGTGCGATAATTTCCAAGCGCGGGAAAATTCATTCATCCCCAAAATGTTCTTGGAATAAAATTGTTCAGAATTGCTCTCGGAATGTGGATTTTTCAGTTGTTTGCGGTGAGTTTACTTACCCTTTTACACTTCCTATTATCGCAGTGATTATTTATTTATTTTTTAAATAATTATTAGTTATAAAGTATGTTTATTTCGCCAGTGCTTCATGAATAGGCTTAATTTCTCACATCATAAACTTTTGCGGTTAAAATTATCTTACTGCTAATGGAACATTTCATGAAAGCTTTTTATGGTAGTGATTCTGTAAAGCTTTCCACATATTTATTTTTATATATTAAGAATTCATTAGATCGTTTTCTAAACTTATATCTTTTACGTTTAGCACACTATTAATTTTTCCTAAAAGCCAAGTGAAATTGTTCGGAACATTTATTTTGCATATTTTTAATAGCTCATTAAATTTAATTAGAGCAGCGGTTCCCAACCTTTAAACGTCGCGCCTTCCCCCCTCTCCATATTTTTCAGCACATATTCAGTTTTTTATTTTTCAACAGTGAACATTTAGTCGCCTGTTTTAAAAAATGACGTTATCAGTAACGTTTGAACAAACATTTTAAGCGAAAATGGGTATGTTTTTGAGTAAAAATGAGAATGAATAAGATTTTTCAAAACATGTATTATCGCTTGCTCTTTGTATATTTTTCTGCCGCCCTCCCTGCAAACACTCTACGCCCACCCTAGGGGGCGCGAGCGTTTGCGAAGAGCCCTTCACGAAGCCAAAGAGCTTCTTTTACGAAGAGCCTTTCACCATTTGGACTACTGAACTCTATTTCTTCTCAGAATCTCGATGCCATTTTTTCCAAACATTTGCGTAGCTTTGCGTATTTCTTGTACCTTACCCGTTTCGGTTGCTAATGCTGAGCGTTCATTCAGTGTGCTAAAAAGAATAAAAAACTTCCACCGCTCTTGTTCAACTCAAACACGTACTTCCAGTTTAGGAACTCTTTGTATTGAGTCGGCACTAGCGAAAGAACTATACTTTAAAATTATTATTGATACTTTCGCCTCAAAACCGCGAGAAAAGCTAATTTTTAATAGTTTTAATTTTTAAAGAAAAAATCCAATTATTCGTATTATAAAGACCAACATTAAACTATTTAATGAAAGCGTCTTTTTTAAACTAAAATTTGTAAATGCCAGATAGTGTAAAAAAAAAGCTGTTTATTTATGTTTTACAATTTGAATATTTTTTTTTTGGGGGGGGGGAGGGCCCGGCAGATGCCCGAGTTGGTCTCTCGACGGGCCTGACGGTCAATGGCAATTTTAGGGCCATTCATCCATTTCAAGCACAATACCGTCTTGCCATATAAGTTAAATAATTGTCTACGGTCACGTAGACAATTATTAGACACTACGTTCACGTGCACCCCTCAACAACTACGCCAAAAGTCGCAAAGCTTGGCGACTTTTGGCGTAGTTGTTGTCGCCAAACTTGGCGACAACAATTATGGTTTAAACAAGCTTGCCGACTTTTGGTGTACGTGTGTATGTATTTAACTCTCAAATCTCAAAAACTATTAGTCGTAGAATGTTGAAATTTCATGCATAAGATTGTTATAACATCAAGCTGTGCATCTCGATTTTTGGTTCAAATCTACTGGAGAGTTTATTTGCAGGATCACCGAAAAGAATTTCAATACTTTAATGTCTATGGACATCTTCAATATAATACAACTAGCAGCATGGCCCGGCGTTGCCCGTGCAATGAATGAGAAATGCCATTTACCTTAAATATAGATTGTTAAGGGAAGGAATGTGAATCCTCCCGCTGGAAGGATAAAAAAAGGACACGGGATTTCCCGCTGCAACCAAAAAGAAAAAAAAATGAACACGGCACCTAATAGATTACAGAGGTTGCCAGGAATTGGACTTGGCTAGGCTGGAATGTGAATCCTCCCGCTGCAATGATAAAAAAAAGGACATGGGACTACCCGCTGCAATGATTAAAAAAAAAGGACATGGGTCTTCCCGCTGCAAAATAGAAAAAAAAAGCGCAAAGCACCCGATGGCGTAGTGGCTACCGGGAACTGGACGTGGCTAGATTTCTCCTCTTCTACCTGTCTGTGTTCTAACAGTCATTTATTGCTAATACCTACGCAACTCATAAAAAAATAGAGCCCAATCGTCAGTATGAAATTGTAAAAGGAAAGAATGTGAATCCTCCCGCTGCAGTGATAAAAAAGAGACATGGGACTTCCCACTGCAACGAAAAAGAAATGAACATGGCATCTGTTGGCGTACAGAGGTTACCGGTAGTTGGACGTGGGTAGGCTGGAAAGAGAATCCTCCCGCTGCAGTGATAAAAAAAGACATGGGATTTCACGCTGCAAAGAGAAAAGAAAATGAGCACAGGGCTTGCCAACGGTCCGAGTTACCGAGAATTTGACGTGGCTAGGCTTCTTCCATTCTACCTATCTGAGTTCTAATATGTAGTCTTTTATCACTAATGCATACGCACCAACGTAAAAAAAAAACAGTTTCCAGGCATCAATATAATAACCAGTCTGACTGAATTTCGCGTAGTGGCGACGCGAAGGGGAGGGTTGGTCGATTAGATTAGCGCGGTCGCCGTCCCATCTCTCTCTCTCAATCTCCACTAAGGCGACCATATTTCTATAAGAGTATTTTGGGGACAAATCAATTGGCTAATTTTGTGATAATTTTTCATGAAACTTTGTACACCCTCTAAAAAAAGTATTAGTGCAAGAAAAATTTCGTACGTAAATTTCATATTTAAAACATGATGCTTCATGAAAAGTGATTAATCATTAACAAAACTGGAATAGGAAATTTGGCTCATAGTCGAATACTTTATTGAATGTCTGTACACGCTATACACACACACATTGGTAAAAAGAAATTGCAGATGGTTGGAATTTCAAGACTCCTGGGGGGAATATGTACCTCTTTAGTTTTATTTAAAAAAAAATAAATGATTTATCTCGGGGGGGGGGAAATCTAAAAATCCGTTAGTTTTATTTAAAAAAAATTAAATGATTTATCTCGGGGGGGGGTAATGTAAAAATTCCTATTTCCCAATTCAGCGCTCTCCTCTCTTCACTCCACTCCCCTTACCCACCCCCTGTCTCTCCTTTGCTGGCCTGACGTCAGAAGAACGACCTTGAAAATGAACAACCGAGTGAGGAAAGTTAGGTACCTTCGCTCCGTTACTTGCATTCTGGAGAACATTTTAATATGTGACTTTTCAGAAAAAAAAATCATATAAAAAATCTAACAAACATTTCCGAAAGGGTAAAGTTTAAAAGAGGGAGAAATACATGTTCAATCAGCGGTAAAAGGATGGAAAATTTTTGCCCATTACGTTTAAAATGCTACGTTAAAATGCATTGCGACAGTTTAAAAATAGCATATTTTTAAAAGCAGTACATTTTCTTCGAAACAGTATCTCCTTAAAAAAATTCCCAAAAATCGGCAAATGTAACTACGATTTTGTAACAAATTGTATTTGAAAAAGAAAACTCTGTAGTTTCCGATGATATAAAAAAAATAGTATTCGGACAGAAATTTAGCTCTCGATAACGTAAAATGCGAGAAAAAGGGCTAAAAACCTTACAAAACATAAAATAACTCAAAAACTGTTAATCCGATTAATTTCATTTTTACGGCATTAGCTTTCTCTTGTCCTATTTAGTCAGCGTGCCAAATTTGGTCCAGATCCGTCGAAATGCCTAGACGTGTATAGCGAACAAACAAACAAACAAACAAACTCTTCTCTTTTATATATATAGACTATAGACAGTCATTGTTTGGTCCATGCCCAAAATCTTGCCGTCTGTCGTTGACCTTGGCGAGTTTTACCAAAATATCGCCAAATTTGGCGATAGTCAGTCATTTGGTCCATGTCCAAAATTTATGGTTAATAATAAGACCCCTAATAGATTTCTTAATTTTTTTGTTCTACATGTTACTTAGAAATAATATGCTTTATTAATAGAACGCTAATAAACAAATGTTACCTATTAATTAAATTTCGCATACAAATATAGATTTTTGACAGTTTTTACATTTTTGTCAAGCAAGAAGGTTCTTGACATGACGGTTTAAACCATGGTTTAAACAGTCAAAAATCTGCCAAGCTTGACATGGACAGTGACGGATCCTGGAAATTAACTGAGGGGGGGAGGAACCCGCTTTTCGAGGTGGGTGGTCTAGAGCCCCCCTCAAAAAACATTGCTCTAACGGGTATTACTTTGCTTTATTGTATTTTTCGTTTAAGTTAGCCCCCTCTCAAAAAATTTACATTTTTTAATGTAACAATTTGCTTTGTTCTGCATTTTGTTTAGGTCAAATAACCGTTTTTTTTTTAATTAGTCTCTTCTCCCCCCCCCCCGAAAAAAAAAAGAAGAAGGAGGAGGGAGTCTTTATCCTTCTTTGAACACAAATGTGCTGGCAGAGTTCCCTTCTATAGTGTCAGCATGGTATTTTCAAAACGTAACAAAAGTGGTATCCCCATACATACACCTTGCTGTCAGTAACGCAAAGCAACGGCGGTGTAATAGCTTTACTCTGCTTGCTGCCTGACACTTACAATAACAGCACCGGTCTAGTACGCTTACAACACCTAAAATTTAGTGGCAGGATGCCTGTCATCATTCAAGGAAAAGCATTAAAAAAATTGACAGTGAAATTACATGTAAATATGGTATTTTTATTCATTATTGATTTTATTTTAATAAGCAATTTTGAGTTATTAAATGAAATAAGGAATATTGCACTATTTTATAAGAATGATATGAAATGAAGACAAGAATATTCAACTGTTGTTTGTATTATTAAAAAAAACTTTCAAACTTGAAAGCATTAAAACTGGAAAAGAAAAAAGAAAATCAACCACCTTAAATATTCTTATAGGTAGAGGCGTAGCTGCGGGAAGGTGGGGGAGGGAACATCTCCCACCAGGGATAACGAGGGAAGCCGACAACCAGAGGAAGTTTATAACTTACGAAGACCCCCCCTCCCACACACACACACTTACATGGTCAAAACCAGACAGCACAGAAAATTTGCATGTAACTTGCAGTAAGCTTGATTTATCAAGTCAATAAACTTGCATTAAGCTCGATTATTTCAAGCGTGTAAGCTTAATGTAAACTTGAATCAAGTGTTCAAGTTTACACTTGCCCAACTTGCATTAAGCTTGACATAGCAAGCTTGATTCAAACTTATAGCACTCTAAAAATTTTCCTAGATACATGGGACGCTGGTCGGCGAACCCGCACCATATTTTTTAATTTTCCACGCGTTTTCCCCTCTATGCTGAAACATCAAGTTATTTTAATCTGCTTCCGTCTAGCGCCCGCGACTGGGATCGATCACGGGACCTAAGGTGTGCGAAGCAACCATCCTAACAACCATGCAAATCTGACTCGAGGTGAAATGACTAAAGTTTGAAGTGACTGTTATGGTTGTCACGCCGTTTTTTGGTGAGATTGATCAGTATTGCTCATGCCGATCTATATCTTTTATTTTTCCATGGAATGAATCAAAATTAAAATATTGTTATATGTGATTTATAGACTCTACTAATAGGGAAATAAGTATAATATAAACTTAAAAGCAGCACACGTTTTAAAACTTTCAATATAGCAACACTCATGTTGGGCAATATTAGCCAAAATCGAGACGAACGACTGATTTTGAAATCAATTTGTAGTATATTTTTATTTTATTTTGAAGAATTTTTCAATATTTAGAAATATAGAATCTTTTTTTTTAATTCTATGGTCAAGTACATTTATGACTGTTGATAAATTATTTGTTATGTGGCTTTCCAAATCAAGCAGAATCAAGTTGTATTCAAGCTTGACAGTTCAAATGACTTAAATTCGGCGGAAAATATTTACTGACTCATTTTTTTGTAATCTCCAAGCTTGCTGCAAGCTTAAAATCAATTGAACTGTCAAGCTTGTATTAATACGTCAAATTCAAAGAAATGTCAAGCTTGATTTAATTTAAGCTTATGTGCTGTCTGGGAAGAACCACACTGCCACCGATTTATTCAATATCTAGAACAGAGTTACAACTAAGACTAACATAGTACCGGCAAAAGAAAAAAGAAATGGAGTGTCATACAAGACACTTTACAAAAACATCAGGATTGCAAGTATAGGTAGTGGGCAACTAAAATTTGTAAACGAGAATTCATTTATTACTAGCGTCCATATGGTGTGTTCCATCAATAAGTTTAAATCCGATGAACAAGTTCCATAGATTTCTGTTCCAGACTGAAAGATGAGCTACGTGATTCCAGCTGATCTACCAGCAGCAGGCGATTCCGAGTCAACTGAGTGGTTAACGTCGAAGTTGCACCAACAGCAATTTCAATACGAAAGAAAAGTACATTAGCATATTAATTGCAACACATATTTAAACATCCTCATATTTAATATAGCTGTAATAGATACCAAACGCTTCAAAACTCTAATTGTGAATCGTTACTCTTACAATACTGTTCTTATCATACAACCAAAATTACATTTTATACTATCAATAAAATGTACTTTGCACACGTATTAATTAAGTATAGACTTATTAGAATATACAGGGTGATTCAGAAATCTTATATTTTTGGGGGTGATAGAATAACTCATGTACAGCACAAATAAACGTAGAACCCCAGGTCAGGGGCGTAGCCAAGGGATGGTTAGGGGGGGTCATAACCCCCCATGAGGAATTTTTTGCCACACAAAATGTATATTCTTCACTCCCTTATCACACACATGTATACATCTATGTGAGTTGCAGTAGTCGTAACCCCCCCCCTCCCCCCCAATGAAAAATTTCTGGCTACGCCCCTGCCCCAGGTCTATCTGCAACTGTTTTCCCACTATCACGAATAGAATGAAGAAATTCAAAAAATTAGTAAATTCTTCATTTCCGAAGTTTCTAAATACGCTAGACAAAAAGTAACCCCATATTTAAAACAGAAAAAATCCTATAAAACGACATCAATTGCAATTGTATTACAAAATCTAGATTTGATGGCGAGTTACAAGCAATAAAACTGTGGAAATGCAAAATGAAATATTTGCCACCATTTTTAACCGCTAATTCCTTTAACACCGTTAAAGATACAACCAGTAAAATTTAATAAAAATTGACCCATTCTGACAGCTAGCGAAAAAGCTTAAATTGAACTACATCGGTTACCTCGTCAGAAGAAATTTTAATTTTTTTTTACTTCCTTGTATAAAGTACAAGAAGTAATGTGATCGCGAAAAATTTCGGTATCCAGATTTTGACTACCTCTAAATTTAATTTTAAGAGTTTGCTAGATAATCTCATCGTACGGATGTATGTATGTTCATATAAATGCATGCACAATCCATTTTGGCCGACCACAAGTCCATTTTGACAAGTTTTCGACAACTTAGGTCTGTGCGTACGTACAGACCTAACTTCAAAACGATAATGCAAAAACTATGTCAGCGTTGTTTGAGATCGAAAAGAACGTAAAAAGTGTTTTGTAGACACGTCTATTCACTTACAATGTGCTTTTGCAGGTTAAAATTTTGTCTTTCAGGTTTAAGTTCTAAAATAATGTTACATCGTGTGGACATAGTGTTTGTCTTCTAATTCCTAAAGCGTATGAACGATGCGTAATTTCAGTCATTCTACATAACACTTTCTTAAAACTTTAGTATACAGAAAAGTCTTAAATTATTGTTGATATCGTAGATACAGAAATATCTAAATAAACATTCATTGTTTCTTGAACTTTTTGCCTATCATGGCTAGTAAACTCTAGTGAAGTAATTTTTCCGTAAACTGCGTTACCTTCCTAAGTTTTTGGTGCAATTTGAAATTCGTGACATCAAAATGATCACAGTTAGAATCTCTATTCTAAAAAATCTGATGTGTCCAACACATGACTTCCTTGCACGTCCATTAGATCAAAAATATTTTCGACGCACTTCCTCTAAATTTATTTCTTTGAAAGAGATAAAATATCAATAATAGTAAGGTTTAGCGATTTCTAGCCAAATATTTCGATATCGCCAAGCTGAGTTCAATTTGAAAGATTTCCTTCTGACACTTTATTTGGCGATATTTCACCAAAAGCCGACAAACTTGAGATAGTCAGCGAGATTTTGGGGATAGCCAAAGTAGTCATTGACCACAGACTTTCAATGAATTAAATGCATCTATACACCTCAATGTATTCAAAGTCATTTGGCTCACCATGTAAATAAATTCTCAGTCGATTGCTGTCAAAAAAGATATTGAAAACAGTTAGATATTACAATAGTTCTAAATACAAAAGTTCAAAATTCTACGGGTTAAAGTTTTATAGTTATACAAAATACGAAATAATTTTTGGCGCCAAATTTGGCGATATTTCGGCGAAACTCGTCAATGTCGACGACATTTGGCGAGATATTAAGCATGGACCAACAATGACAGATTATCGCCAAATTTGGCGATATTTCGCCAAAACTCGCCAAGAACGATGACAAATGGCGATACTTTGGGCATGGACCAAATGACTGACTATCGCCAAATTTGGCGATATTTCGCCAAAACTCGCCAAGGTCGAGGACAGACGGCGAGATTTTGGGCATGTACCAAACAATGACTGTCTACAATTGTATTATATTGAAGATGTCCATAGATATTAAAGTACTGAAATTCTTTTCGGTGGTTCTGTAAATAAACTCTCCAGTAGATTGGAACCAAAAATCGAGATGGGAGGTGCTGAAAAATGTTTTGAAAATAATGTTTGTTCTAGCGATCTATGAGTAGTAAAAACAAATTATAGAGTAATATTTTGTGTAATGTTTAAGTGGTACTACTTATCTTTTGGGTTTGTTTATTATTTCTTTCACGGCACAAACTTTCCGATTTCGCAGTTTGTTTTGTTTCGTTTTGCGTGCTAACGTCAAAACAGGTTGCCAGATCGGATGAACAAAACTTTTTCTTTTTGATACGTGGTATTGGTATGATTGTAACTTTTGATAAATAATTAATGTTAGAAATGTTTATATGTGTTTTTTAAAATCGAGCCGACTTTTCCTTTTCTTTATGCCGACATTTTTTTTTCTTAAATAAATTTTTGATACAAACATCATATTTTGGCTTTGTAAAGTGTTTGCTAAATTTTAAGTTTTGGTTTAAAAAGTTTTTATGCTAAAATTTTCTCTCCGTCTTTAACTTTTATTCTGCCTTTTCTGTTTTTTTTTCTTTTTACCCTTTTTCCCTGCATCATTTCACATAATTCGATAGATTGGATGAAGTTTCGATACAGACATCGAAATCGGCGGAGGAACACTACCACATGCAAGAAAAAATGTAAATGCCTCAAAATACATCAATTAACCAACGAAATAATTAAATTTCTTTTTAATGCAACGTAACTTCACCAAATAAATAAATTTCACTTAAAATTTTATGCACTAAGATATGAAAAAATTAAAGTTCATGAATGAACTTGATGGTCGGATGGCTACAGAAGTGAGAAGGCTGAGAAGGGAAGAGCGAGCGTCAGGGAGCGAGCTCTCTCTCTTCCTCTTGAGATAGCTGGTGCCTACGGACGGAGATCCGAACGTGATTTTTTTTTGGAGAGAAGCCAAGACATGATGTGGTTGACACGAGGCATGGAGCAGGCGACCTGAGACGACTGAACGATGGGGGCCCCCAGATTCTTTCCCCAGACGATAAGTCATTCCCTTTTCTTTTCTTTCTCTTTCTCTATTTAATTTTTTTTTGTTTTTGTCGGCTGTTAAAAATATAAAGTTAAGTGCACTTCAACAAGGGAACTTTAAAATGTTTGTAATAATGGGTATTTTAAGTTTGAATTTTGTAAAAGAAAATGTTTTTCCATAAATTTGTTATGAAGGTAATTTAAAATGAATGTAAGATTTTAAAGTTTAACAGAGTGTTTTCTTCATTATTTCTTTGTCTCGTTACTGGGTCTACAATGGCGTCGTTGCGCCATTTTTCTTTTCAGCGAAATGCACAGATAGAACCTGGGTCTTTGGCGGCTTAAAACTTTTAAACTATACGATTATTTCGGCCTCTATGCCATTTGTTTTAGGAAAAGATATTGGATTATTTGATGTTTTTATTTAACTTTAATTTAGGTATGTTTGCAAATTTTAACTTAAGCTTCGTGAAGTCATGGCACAATCCTAAATATAAAGTTTCAACATTCTACGCCTAACAGTTTTTGAGATATGCGAGTTTAATGAATTTCGGCCCATTGAGTGTAATGTATTTCGAATGTTTTGGGCAGTCCTGTAGATAAACTATCCAGTCGAATGGAATCAAAAGGGGAGGTGCACAACTAGATGTTACAACTATCCAAAATATGAAGTTTCGACATTCTACGCCTAATAGCTTTTGAGTTAGGCGAGTTTAATGAATTTCGGCCCATAGAGCGTAATGTATTTCGAATCTTTTGGGCGGTCCTGTACATAAACTATCCATTCGATTGCCACCAAAAGGGGAGGTGCACAACTAGATCATAGAACAATCCTAAATATCAAATCTCAACATTCTACGACCAATAGTTTTTGAGATATGCGAGTTACATACATACGTACGACAGACGGCATGGAAAAACTGGCCACAGTTGACTCGCCACTGGTCAAAATGAGTTGCAGACGCGTTAATATGATCGTGCATGCTAGCCTACGATGAGATGCATCGAAAAAAAATTTTAAATTAAATTTAGAGGTAGTCAAAATCGGTTTTTATGTCGAAATTTGGCCCCCAAAATTTTTCGGGATCACATTACTTCCTTATACTACGTACAAGGAAGTAAAAAGAGTAACGGCCGCTGTCAAGAGCTTGTTGGCCTATCTCCTCCTAAACTGGGGGGATTTGAATTTTGCGAAACGTGTTCACGGATGCGGAAAATTCATAGAAGCCTGAGAAGCTGACACTTCTTATGCAGGCCCGGACTGGCCAGGGTGTCCAACTGTCTGCAGACGGGTGGGCCCCTACCCTCGGCGGCCCCCCAAACAGGAAAAAGAAAGAAAATAAAAAAAGTGCTATAGTGATAGCACTTGAATGAAGTTTGACACATACAACATTTTTTGCAGCTGCAATTGCGCCCCAGAAGGCTTCAAAACACTTCATTTTAAATGTAGTTCTCAAAATTTTTTGAGTGAGGGTTCCCGAATGAACAAGGGATTAATTAATATGAATGACGCATATTAATTAATAGATCAATATTTTATGAATACATTAATTATCAATCATAATTAATTAATAATAACACCATACCTCCCCCCCATACCCCGAAAGTTAACACATCCTAATATTTATCTGTTACACAATAACCTGCCCCCCCCCTTCTCTTGAGGCGGGCGGGCCCCTACCCTCCCAGTCCGGGCCTGTTCTTATGTGTGTATTTTAAAAGTTTTTTATTTACTTTAACTCAAAGTCTGTTACACAAAGTTGACAATTTTCAAATAATAAGTTCGCTTAGACAACAGGAGTTTAGAATTAGCGATTATTCGTTTTTCTAAAACACAATAACAAATTGCAGCTTATTTAAAAAGGGCCATTTTGGCATCAGGTACGATCTGGCAAAAGGATCGTACCTGATGCCTCCCAGCAGGCTGAATCTAAACCGCATGTTCCAAATGTTAGCACCCAATGTGTCTTGAAAATGAAAGATAATTAAAAGGCAGATTATAGTAAAGCCAGTTAGGTTTAACTAGGGTATTTGCTACCAGAAGAAATATTTGATGGCGTTAACTATGCCATTATAGCAGATATAGTACACTTTGGACATTTGTCAGCACGGCGAGATGATATAATTCGTGGTGCTAAATACGCCAATCTGCAAAGGATTACGTATATGAAAATATGGATAACGGTTTTCCGAGAACCTTACATGAGCAGTAATTATAGGTTATGAGCAGTAATTATAGGTAAATCGCCAAATAATGAAAAGTCGTCATTGGTGGCAAGCTATCCTATCTGTTCCGTAGTTTTTATCAAAGAAAACTTGAAGTACTGTTTTCTTCGCTCTGATTATTAACTATACATGTACGCAAGTCGCCAAGTAATGAAAAATCGCCATGGGTGGCAAACACGGAAGGTGTCCAATAGGTTTTACATATTTAAAAATACAACTGAAACAGATGTTCTGATTTTATTACGCTTTAGCTCCTAATTAATATAACTTTTGAATGGCAACATAAAATAGTGTTTCTGAGGAGTGCAAATAATTTTTCCAGCGATTATGAGCGGATTCTGCACTCCAGGTGGAGAATAGCTCAGGACCCATACAACAGGGATTCCTATAACAAAATATCTTCCGTGTTATGAGGGCGGGGTGTCTACTGTAGTGTGAAGTTTAAATTTTTATGTACCAATGAACATGCAAGAACCAAGCAATGTGTAGCTCAGTAACGTCCTATATGATCCAATCTTTGGATTTTGTCTGTTGAAATTATGCCTTTTTTACGAATATGCCTTTTAGGGGCCGAATGCCTCATACGGAAAGCGAGCGTAGCGAGTCTAGGGGCCTTGGCCCCTAGTTTAAAATAAAAAATTAAATTCACATCATAATAATTGTTCGCATAGTAACAGAATCCATTACCAAAGACATTTAAGTGAAGGGTTCCGGCCTCCCTCCCCCTCTTCCAAAATTTCAATTTTTGTTATCAAAATGAAAAATCTTTTTATGAAAAATTCTGCCTCTTTTCACCGTTTTGAACCCCCCGCCGCCTCCCCATCCCGTAGTCATAGCCCTTATCATTATATTACGACACTGTCCAATATTGCCACTTCAGCCGCCCAATTTGATAATGAGATGAATAAGCAGTCCTTAGTTTACGGTAATGAAAAGACGTACTATGAAACAAATAGGCATTGTATTACAGAGGTTTTAGAAATTCTCGGAATCTTAATGCTACTGTCGCTATTTTGCAGTTTTTCCTTCGTATGTCTGTGACCACAGACTTTTCAACTTACCTGAAGCAGCGCATTCGTTGAATGCTCTTACCCATAGCAGACTCAACGATCTTTTAGCCTCCTACATGATACTTGTCCTTTAGTTTGCTTTCATGCTTTCTTTAACAGCAGAGTTATTCAATCCTTTCGTTGCTAAGAAAACGGAAAAATACTTTTGTAATGGCACCAAAAACTTCACGACTTAGCTAATTAAATTTAAAATGTTGTTTCTCTCTAGTCTAAAAAAAAGTAACGGCCGCAGCCGCCGCTGTCAAGAGCTTGCTGAGCTATCTTCTCCTAAACCGTGGAATTTGAATTTCGAGAAACATGTCCACGGATTCGGAAAATTCACCTGACCTGATAAGCTGACTTAAATTTCGAAAATCGAATTATTTTAGAAGATATCAATAAAAAACTGAAAAAATAAAACATAATGGTTGCCAGATTTGGCATAAAATCATTCATTCTTTTGCAACAAAGACGTTCCAAGTACGTAGAATCGCGTGAAATTGACAAACGTTAAGTAGAATTACACCAATTTTACGCCAAATTAAAAAGTATAAGAAATAAATAACGCAAAGTGTGTTACACAAAGTTGTCAATTTTCAAATAGTAAGTTCTCTTAGACAACAGGAGTTTAGAATTAGAGATTATTCGTTTTTCCAAAACAGAATAAATAGTAATTGTAAGTGATTTGAAAAAGCCCATCTTAGCATTAGGTACGATTTGGCAAAATGGTATCTCTCCAAGCAGGGTGAATCTAAACCGCGAGTTCCAAAATGTTAGAACCCAGTATGTTGAAAATGAAAAACAATTAAAATGCAGATTATTTTAAAGCCGGTTCAGTTCAGCTTGGGTATTTGCTACAAGCAGAAATATTTGGCGACGCTAACTATGGCATTATTGCAGTTATAGTACAGATTGTATATTTGCCAGCACTGCGAGATGATACATTTCGTGATGCTAAATACGCCTATCTGCACAAAGGATTATGTATATGAACAGGGGCGTAGCCAGGGGGGGGGATATCGGGATATATCCCTCCCCGAAATTTTTGTATTAGTGATGAAATTCCGTCTATTTGTACACATATAAGTTCATATCCCCCCCGAAATATTTTCCAGGCGCATATCCCCCCCCTGAAAAATTTTCCAGGCTACGCGCCTGTATATGAATATATAGATAACGGTTTTCCCGGTAACCTTACATGAGCAGTAGTTATCGGATATCAGCATGCGTAAATCGCTAATCGCCAAATTATGAAGTGTCGCCATTAGTAGCAGTTCCGTAGTTTTTATCAAAGAAAACATACGAAGTACTGTTTTCTTTGAGCTAATTATTAACGATACATATACGTAAGTCGGCAAATTATGAAAAATCATCATGGGTGGCAAATGCGGAAGGTTTTCATGCGTTTTACATAATTCAAAATAGTGTGAACTTTTTATGTCCCAAGGAACATGCAAAAACCAAGCAATGTGCAGCTCGGTAACATTCTACATGATCCAATCTCTGGGTTTTGTCTATTGAAATTATGCCTTTTTAACGAATCAGAATTATTTAGGGCCGAATACCTCAGGCGAAAAGCTAGCGTCAAGTAACAGTCAGTCGCAGGACTGCACTTCAGGAGTGAAAACTTCTTGTCATGGTTTCTAAAATTTATATTTATGCAGTTAAACAGGCTTTCACACATTATTGTATTCGTATTAACAAAAAATAAACATCTATAAACGTTTATTCACATTTTTATACATTTGAAATTCTTTGTAAAAAAAAGTTTTAAATGTTTTTAAGGCTGTAAGGGCATCACACATTTATTTATGATATTTTCACAATTTCGCATATTTTTGTACGTTTGTACACAATTTAACGCAATTTTCAATGGGTTATCATTGGAAATTTTTGATTTTTTAATTTAATTACATTTTGAATTTCGGGCTCGATTTGCGTGCACATTTAAATTTTAAAAAGAGAGAGGGAGTGCGCTCAATGGCCGCAACGTGACACAGCTCGTATATGCGTACGGTATACATCAGCGATACACGTTTTCCCCCACGTGTTGGATTTTATACGATTTAATTAATAATCATGTATGTGGATTTCTTAATTAACAATAACCATGTACTTACGCTGTAATGAACAGAAATCAGTTATTTGTTATGAATGATGGATTTATAATTCAAATTGAAATGCACTCTAGTATAACACTTATATTTCAAATAATGTGCAGGATATGATTATTAACACTCTCCACATAATCAAATTAACTTTAGTGTAAAATAACTACATAGCTATCAAATTAAGTACAGTTTTTTTAATAAATAATCGAAAATTAGAGCTCCTTCCCAGTTAGAAAATGTCAGCAACATATAGATTGTACACAATTTGTACATAAAAAGTGGATATTTTTGAATATTTTGAAAGTATACACTTGTTGTGCAAATTATATGCAGTTTTATTCATACTAAGACAAAAAAAATACGCAGTTTGAAACGATTTTCGGAAAAATCTGAAAATCGAATGATTTTTTTTTTTTTTAATCCGACGCCTATAACTTGACTGCTCGCCTATCATGTCACCAAATTTCATTTCTTTCGCTTAGTCGTTATTACGTGTTGTGCGAACAAAAATTTACGCAGTTTGAAACAATTTTCGGAAAATCTCAAAATCCAATGAATTTTTTAAAATTTTGACACCTATAGTTTAAGTTGAGTGACCACCGATCATGCTACCAAATTTTATTTAATTCGCTTAGTCAGTTTTACGTAATGTGGGAAAAAAAAAAGCATCACTGACAGAACGACAGACAGTCAAACTATTTTTTTACGGTCGAACTGGGGTCCCAAATGCTAACAACGGATAGAAATCGCACAAAAATTTTTAATGCCAAGTAGTGTACAGGCAAAGTCTAATTTTATTTATTTAGATACATAAAAGTTCCCATTCCGAAAGTGAAACAACAATCACTTCAAACTTTAATCACACTATTCCGAGTGAGACCATCTGGTGGTTAGAACGCTCGCCTACCAAACCTTGGATCTACGGTTCGATACCAGCCGCGGAAGCTAGAAGGACGCAGTTAAAAGTAACGTGAAGTTTTTACGTATGATAACAGGTAGCAGCACTAAAATTCAAAGAAAGGGGGAAGAAATCTCAGCAGGCAGGAAAAGACGAAGCTATGACGTCGCAGTCCACTTTCCCCCCCATTTGTATGTGAGAGAGATGGTCACGCGAATTCAGTGCTTTTTCTCCATCCCAAAAGTGCCCAACGCGCCTAAAGAAGTTTTCACTTAAAAAATAAATAGATAAAACAAGGTATTGTAGGCAAATATAAAATTTATGGACTTCAATACTATCACTCTTTTTTATTATTGCACTAAAAATAACTTAATTTTTATTACAGATTCACAGAGCCGATTATAGAACGCATTTTTATATTTAATTTTAGGAGTCTCTGATTGTTCTTTGAGAAAGACAGAAATAATGCTGCAGGATATAATATCAGGAAAAGAAATTTCACTTTCAAAAAATAATTCTGGAGGAGCACTTAACAACATGATTTATAACGTAAGTGTTTCATGATTATATTTACATGCATTCATTTTTAAAATCATTTTTGTGGGGGGAGGGGCGGGCTTCCGACTTCAAAAAAGTAGGATACGATTTTACCGCGTGAGCAGATATCCATGATTCTTTTTTATTGGAAAGAAGGTAGCTCAGGGTGGTCCCATATTAATTTGGGCACATTCTGATGGTCTTGTCATTGCTTTTGAACTATTGCATAACCCTTTGAGGCGCAACCCTTTCCCAATGCTGAAAAAAGGGCAGCCGTTGCCATCGCTCGACTTAACTACCAGCAAGATGGCGGACGATCGAAACGTTCATCGCGTGCCACAGATCTAGAGACCGTTTTTTGACGGCAGCTGGCTGTGCCCGGCACAGTCAGCTGCGTCAAAAAACGGTAAAACGGTCTCTAGATCTGTGGCACGCGATGAACGTTTCTATCGTCCGCCATCTTGCTGGTAGTTAAGTTGAGCGATAGCAACGGCTGCCCTTTTTTCAGCATTGGGCAATCTATCCAGCTGTTCTTCGCATTCTTCCATTTTTCAGCAGATGACAGTGCTGTTAAAAATAATCGCGACCATTTTTTTTACGGGAAATGACGTCCTAAAAAGTAAAAGATTCTCATGGAGCTATGTCACTCGTAACTATTTTTATAGAAATCAAATTTATTCTTCGTGACTGGCAGCAGTCAAAACGTCAGAGTTTGGTGTTCCCAGAGCGGGATCAATGTGCCTTAAAGGGTTAAAGGCAATATTTCAACTGTAATGGCAATAATATGTCAAAAGTTCCTAAGGTTGGACACTTTTGCGATTAATCGCCAAGTTCGAGTCAAAAAAAAAAAAAAAAAAAAAAAAAAAAAAAAGGTATGCGTGTAATCTTTACGCGCGGTTGAAGTAAAACTTCTTTGACGTTTATACGACACATATCACTGAAATATTAAACTTTAACTTAAAATAAATATCATATTATAATTTAATTACATTTATTATTGTACTTTACAAAGATTATATAAATGTTATATTCATATTATTCATAGGAAATAGGTACTTGAATGTCATCATCATTTTTTATGTATGAAATTATAGGTTTGTAGTAACTATAATGTGAAACATAAATTTTACTCTCTAAATTTGCTAATTTTCTTGAAAGTACAGCATCTATCGTTGTACCGAAACGCGTTGTTGATTGAAGTCGAGAAGTATTCATAGTTAGATCAAATTTTTTTTTAAAAAATCAACTAACGGCTGAGATTCTTGAGAGCGAAAATTAACATTAAAATCTAAAGTTGGGGGTCCTAGGATGAGGTCTAGTTGGCCTATTCGGTAATCAGGATCTGTTTACATACTGTATGTTTTATGCATGACAAAAAACATAAACATATATTGGAATGAAAGGGGCCCCATGAAAAATGTCTGCCAAATGTTCTCATGTTGACTTTTAGCGGGGCTTTGCTTGTTAACCCGTTAGCGCCCTACTTTTTTCAGCTCATTTTCCGATTTATGAAGATGCCAGAAGAGATAAATACATTTCCGACATTTGTGTGGTATGAAGAATGTACACCTTTTCCCAAAAATATGAATACGGCTATGAAAGATTCTCATTTTAGTTTCTTATCGCTGAGTATTTAATAGAAATCAGATTTTATTATTCGAGAAATTAAAACAGGAAAATAAATTAATGCTTAGATATTTTTGCAACCTACAAATTTTCAGAAGGTCTAAAAATAGATAACTGAGCGTTAATGGGTTAAACATAATACCTTCAAATTTGTATTGATCATTATCGCTTGAAATAGTTGCAATAGGCAAAAGGAACATACGTCAATAGGCATAAAGGCAATCAGCATAAAGGAACAACATTTTACTGTCGTGTTCTGAAGTCCCTTTTAATTTTCGAAGTGTCAATCAGTCCATTTTTGAAGACAAAAAGCAAAAACCGCCATTACACGGGCCTTAGCATACGAATCAAGCATCAGATTTATAAACTAGAACTAGAACTACACTAATCTATTTATTAAAACAAACATATCACTTCGTAATAACAATCGCTTCGCAATTATTTTTTCGATTTTGAAATGTTTTTATGGGTATTTACAACCGTCACACACCTTTGAAAAGATAAAAGGAGGAGCATGCTGAGGTGTCCGAACGAATTTGCGAATATCGATTTTATCGAATGTCGAATCGAATGCATAATTTTTAGCATTACAAGTTACATTAAATTAAAAATTTTGAATATTTGTGATGAAATGAAGTAGTCAGAAATATTTCTATCGAGAGATAATTTTAGTAGCTATTATGATTACATAAAAGGAAGTTTTGGGGGCCCCTAAAAATCGGGGGTCCAGGGCACGTGCCCCGAATGCCCCGCCCTAAATCCTTCCCTGACTGTTCCGGTTCGATTGCAGGCAGGTTCCATTTCTTTGTGATTTTCCAAAACCATGTATTGTATATTATTCATCTAAAAATAAGGATTATCGACAACCTCCTGTGAGGTTGGGATTACATGTAAAATATTATGTTGAATGTGCCTTCAAAACGCTTATCTATCTATCTATATAAATAAAGCAATCTGTAAATTGTCCGTTTGTCTGTCTGTGTCTCGCGTAGCTCCGAAACGGGTGATCGTAGACTTACCAAATATTGTACGGAAATTCTCCAAGACGGGTCTCGACACACCTCGAAGCGATTTTTTCGAAATTCGAATTATTTTAGGAGATATCGATAAAAAACGTGTCGCAAAATGATCATTTTTGTTCTCGCCATTTCGCAATTGTAACCCTGCAGTGGAAAGAGGGAGAGTTTAGCTATCTGGGTTGCCATGTTTGGCGAGCTTATTAAATTATTCAGACTCTTGAAGTAAAAATAAAAGAATAATGATTTTTTTTTGTTTACATTATTTGTAAGGTTATTTTTTAATTAAAACATCGTGTGCATGTGAAATCAGAGCAGGAATGAAATGTTTTATACTCAAAAGAAAAATATGATTTGGAAATTTTCTGAGACTAAAACGTGCAACTTTTTAATTTGGCAACAAATAAAATGGTTGATATACGATTTTGAGGAGATGTGATTCTACCGCCAAGCGCTATTTATCGTCTGCTTCTGCTACTTGAATTATGAATACACCTGAATGAGTTTTTAAACTTTATTTCAGTTCGAATTGTGCATTTTTCTGCACAGCTTTTCCCATCTATTTCTAATGTATTACATCCAGAAAAAGGATAGAAGTATCAGTTTTGGTTGTGTTTAATCACACTCATGAATAATGATATACTTTCCAACTTAATGGAATAAGGAAAGAAAATAGGGAAGACCCATGGATTATAAAGGTGCGTTCAGACTACGTTCTTACTGTCGTTCGAGTTCTTATTGTAGCTATCGGTTTTAGTTGTGACGTCAGTTAGCGACGATAAAACCAGTTTTCTGGGATTTAAGTTCTTTCCAAATCCGTTCCTAATGTCTCTATGGTTCCCCCTCTTCTTTTGTTGATATGCTTTCAAGGTGGGGAAAGGATGTCAACATGAACCATTCTTCCCGCATGCACCGTACTCAACCCTTTTTCGTTTCACCCAGAACTCCCCCCTCCCCCCCCCCCCAACCGATGCAAAACTTTCAAGTCCAAGTGTGAACGCTCTGATTTTTGGTGCTTACGATTTTTGCAACATTAGCTACGAGAAGAACGGTAAAAACGCTAGTCTGAACGCACCTTAATACGCTTTTAATACATAGCGCTTTAGTGCGTATTTAAAATCTGAAAATGTTTCAGATTTTCTTAGTTTTTTTTTTCCTTTCCACTTTTGATAAAGGCCAATACATCCAGAAGCTCTTCAGAATTAATATAAGACGAAAATAATTTGTTCCTTTTTGCAAGGTTTTATCATTTAACCATCTTATTTTTGTAATCAGGGGCGGCCCGACACAGTAAGCAACGCATCTGGGCGTCATTTCGAACTCAAAAACTAAGTAGCATAAAAGGGGGCGTCTTTTTTACATTAGCAGGGACGACACTTACCATAAGGCCGTCCCTGTTTGTAACCATCTTAATTTTAAATTCCATTCAGAATCTGAGAGATTTGAGTGCCAAGGAAGCCGGTGATGAACAGGAGTCTCTCCGAAGAAGATTTATTAAGATGGCGAACCAACTGGTCGCCGGAGGTGGCTAGTTGATATATAAATAAAGATTGATGTCTCTAAGATATGGCTCTTCGACTGTTTTTCTCGCTGTTCACACGCTGAAATCGGGGAACGGCAAAAGCAGGTCAAAAAGGTGGGTTTTTCAGCCGTTCTTCTTTTTTCGGGGCGCGCACGTCACTTCCTTTACTGAGCGTTACTTCCGTCAGAAAAAAAATCTGAGTTACTCCCTAGTCGCCACTAGGGAGAACTACTAAGAAGTTTTACTTCAAAAAAAAAAAAAAAAAAATCCCCAAAACGCAACCCACCGATATCTTTTATATTTTGCGAGAAATTACCAAACTCTTATTATTTTACAATAGTAATAATTTTATAATTTTTCGTTATGGCGAAGTAATTTGAAGTTTGTTTTCTCGTTCTTTATTTCCTTTCCCTTTTCTTTTTTTTCAATTTTTAATCATACTTGTTACGCTTTTATACTCTTAAACACAATTCTCAAAAATGAAAATTTCACATTTTCGTGTATGTGTGATTTATTCAAATACATAAAGATTAAATACTTCTAACGAACTAGACGGTTAAGCTCGACTACAGGCTCGGACTGGGAGGGTAGGGGCCGGCCCGTCTCAAGAGAAGGGGGGGGGCGGGTTATTGTGTAACTCATAAATAATAGGATGTGTTAACTTTCGGGGTATGGGGTAGAGATGAGACGGGCTCAGCCCGAGTCCGGGCCCTGTAATTCACGATTGCGTTCGGGCTCGGGCTCATGAAAAATGTCTCCTTTATTGAGCATACTCCTTGAAACGGATTTAAAAAGCGATTCATCGGAAAAATAAACGTACTGATGTGATGCTAGGACTTGCAACAAAATAATTGGTGGGTAAAAAAGCTAGCTTTTTCATATAATTTACTAAATGGTGTGTTGTGCTATTTCATTTGCGCATGTGTGTTAAAATGCTGTTAATTCAAAATTTTGGCCTTATTATTTACCGGTCTATCTTAGTTAAATGTATATATTCACATCGTGTCATAAAATATTTTTTTAAAAGTAACTAGCTGACCCGTGTGAAAATTTCGCACAATATTGTATTTAATACTACAACTGTAAATATTATAGTGTGAAAATGAATAAATGTGTCTATAAGTACATAATATTCTGTTAAATATTTTCACGGGTCAGTTAGATGTTTGATTGGAAATCATTCAAAAAGTAGACATTTATTTTAACAGAAATAAGTTTATTTTAACTGTTTTATTTTACAAAACCTCTTTAAAAACAATATTAGCAGTTAATAATTATAAGCATACAGAAAATCTACTTAATGTTAATTGCATATCAATATATAAATATATATATCGGTATATATATTTACAGTTTGCACCACTGATCTCTATATCGAATATGGCGCCTCTTACATTTAAAGTTGAATATATCGGTAGTATTAGGGCTATTCAAATGCCATCTTCTGTACATTTTTGCATTTCATAGAGAATAAAAAACATGTGTCACCAACAGGTGGTGCTGTTTTCGTCAAAAGTAGAAATTATAAGCTTTAACTGGGTATTTTACATTTTTTGGGGGGTTACGTATTTAATGAGATCTAGCCGCGCCTGTTTCTATTCAAGCCGCCCACCTGGGGGCACCAGAAAAATATTGCAAAACCTTCAAGAAAATGGCATAGAACAAAATATTCTGCCGGCGACTGATGAATACAACTCACTGAATTATCAAAATGAGACGGCTTGACTGAAAACACAAAATAAGAAGTTCTTTTAACCTCATTTAAATATTTATTTTAGAAACTATTTACAAAAAAAAACCTGTATTTCTAGTTGCCTTCAATCATCCATCCAATCTATACAAAAAACATAATAACAACTCCGAGCTGCTCTATTTTTCTTACATTTTTTATCTGTCGTTGCCACTCATTTTTAAAGAAAGTATATTCAATTCATCTGACTCCATGGCAACCTGGAACCATGGAGTCTGTTACATTTTTTTTTTTTTTGGATCACGTATTTAATGAGATCGATCCGCGCTAGAAAAAAACACCTTTGAGAAATAATATATATGATTTTTTTTTTATTAACAAAAAGATTTTTTCCGAATTTTTGCATATTTTTCGTCAAAAGCAGAAAGTATAAGCTTTAACTGGGTATTTTTTATATATATATTTTTTTTTGGTCAAGTATTTAATGAGATCTGACCGCGCCAGAAAAAAAACACCTTTGAGAAATAATATATATGATTTTGTTCCTATCAATTAAATTCTAATGCAATAATATATTCTTATGCAATTCTATGCAAGTATGCAAATTTCTTAAATTTCTTATGCAAAATCTCTTTTCTGAACGTGTTTTAAATACAACATTTTTTTCTGTCACTATAACGAGATTTATAACTTGTATTTTTCTGTATCTAATATATCTTATTACATACGAATGTTTAACACTGATGCGAGTACTCAACGGAATTTTAATAAAAATTGAAGCATTATTGTTATTATTTGATAAACATAGATATAAAGAATTAGAAAGTTCTTAAAGAGTTTGCTACTATATTTGTCTTTAATTTGCACAAACGGCAAAATTTATCGTAGTGTATCAATGAAGTTACTGAATTTTATTTATCTTTAGCATAGCTGAAATTTTGGGCTCGAGCTCCGACTTAAATAATATTGCTCGGGCTCGGGAGGGCTCGGATTAAAAGTCCTCGGGCTCGGGCTTCAAAAAATGAGCCCGAACTCATCTCTAGTATGAGGGGAGGTATTGTGTTATTATTAATTAGGGCGAGATTCAAGTGAAACGCGCGCGATCGAGTTCGAATCGAACGTTTTTCAGTTCCCAGTTCAGTCCCCAGAATGCTTCCAATGAACAAACCTATCGCGCTATCACGTGATCAAAACACGATTGTTTTGTTTCAGTTGAATAAGAAACATTGATATATTTCGAAGTTTCCCCTGTTAGACGCGGAAAACGTTCGAATTGTGTTTCACTTGAATCTCGCCCTTAATTATGCTTGATAATTAATGCATTAATAAAATATTGATCTATTAATTAATATGCATAATTCATATTAATTAATCCATTGTTCATTCGGGAACCCTCTCTCAAAAAATCTCATGTGTCCAACACATGACTTCCTTGCACGTCTATTAAATCAAAAATGTTTTCTACGCACTTTCTCTAAACTTATTTGTTTGAAAGAGATAAAATATCAATAATAGTAAGGTTTAGCGATTTCTAGCCAAATACTTCGATATCGCCAAGCTGAGTTCAATTTGAAAATTTCCTTCTGACACTTTATTTGGCGATATTTCTCCAAAAGCCGACAAACTTGAGATAGTTTGCGAGATTTTGGGGATAGCCAAAGTAGTCATTGACCACAGACTTTCAATGAATTGAATGCATCCATACACCTTAATGTATTTAAAGTCATTTGGCTCACCCTGTAAATAAATTCCCAGTCGATTGCTGTCAAAAAAGATATTGAAAACAGTTAGATATTATAATATAGCTCTAAATACAAAAGTTCAAAATTCTACGGGTTAAAGTTTTAGAGTTATACAAAATACGAAATAATTTTTGGCGCCAAATTTGGCGATATTTCGGCGAAACTCGTCAATGTTGACGACATTTGGCGAGATTTTAAGCATGGACCAACAATGACAGATTATCGCCAAATTTGGCGATATTTCGCCAAAACTCGCCAAGAACGATGGCAAATGGCGATACTTTGGGCATGGACCAAATGACTGACTATCGCCAAATTTGGCGACATTTCGGCAAAACTCGCCAAGGTCGAGGACAGACGCGAGATTTTGGGCATGTACCAAACAATGACTGTCTACAATTGTATTATATTGAAGATGTCCATAGACATTAAATTACTGAAATTCTTTTCGGTGGTCCTGTAAATAAACTCTCCAGTAGATTGGAACCAAAAATCGAGCTGCACTACTAGATGTTACAACAATCTTATATATGAAATTTCATAATAGTTTTTGAGATTTGAGAGTTAAATATGCACGCACGTACACCAAAAGTCGCCAAGCTTGGCTACTTTTGGCATAGTTCTTGAGGGATGCACGTGACCGTGGTCGGACAATTACCTAACTTATGTGGTAGGACGGTATTGTGCTTGAAATGGATGAATGCCCCTAAAATTGCCACTGACCGTAATGTATTGGAAATCTTTTGAGTGTTCCTGTAGCAGAACTGTAAATGATAAAGACACTTTTTTTAATGGAGAAATTCATTTTCTAACTCTTTACAGCATATATCACTTCTGAGTCGTTTGAAATAGCCCAATACCTATAAAAAACGCTTTGGTGTATTTCGGTCCATAGAGCGTAATGTATTTCGAATCTTTTAGGCGGTTCTGTAGATAAACTATCCAGTGGAATGGAACCGAAAGGGGGGGTGCGCAACTAGATGTTACAACTATCCAAAATATGAAGTTTCGACATTCTACGCCTAATAGTTTTTGAGTTAGGCGAGTTCAATGAATTTCGGCCCATAGAGCGTAATGTATTTCGAATCTTTTGGGCGGTCCTGTACATAAACTATACATTCGATTGCGACCAAAACGGGAGGTGCACAACTAGATCATAGAACAATCCTAAGTATCAAATCTCAATATTCTACGACCAATAACTTTTGAGATATGCGAGTTACATACATACGTACGTACGTACAGACGGCATGGAAAAACTGACTACTATAGACTCGCCGCTGGTCAAAATGACTTGCAGACGCGTTAGTATGATCGTGCATGCTAGCCTGCGATGAGATGCATCGAAAAAATTCTTAAAATTAAATTTAGAGGTAGTGAAAATCGGTTTTTTTTTGTCGAAATTTGGCCCCCAAAATTTTTCGGGATCACATTACTTCCTTATACTACGTACAAGGAAGTAAAAAGTTTGAGAACTACATTTAAAATGAAGTGTTTTGAAGCCTTCTACGACGCAATTGCAGCTGCAAAAATTTTGTATGTGTCAAACTTCATTCAAGTGCTATCAGTATAGCACTTTTTTTATTTTCTTTCTTTTTACTGTTTGGGGGCCCGCCCTCAGCAGGGAGGGCCCGCCGAGGGTGGGGGTCCACCCGTCTGCAGACAGTCGGACACCCTGGCCAGTCCGGGCCTGCTCGACTAGACGAACGGGCGTTCAGCTTCAGTATATGAAATACTTCACGCACATCATTCAGTTAAAATTAATAAACTTTAAAATAAAAGAGTAGAAAATTAGACCAGTGAGAACGAGAACCAGTGAATAATTTGTTCAGATGTTGATGAGTTTTTTTTTTTTTTTTTAATCTTTAAATTTTTGACTCTTTGGAAAGCTACTAGTAATGTTCAATATCCTAAAAATTGGTATCTATAATAATAAAAATCTGGAGTGACTCCACTCGACTTTCCGAACACTTACGATTAAGATCATTACCAAGCATTTAAATAAATTTTAATCGATGAATAATTCAAACATATATACCAAATTAAAACTCAATCGAATGCACCGTTTAAACGCTTGCGCACTTTCAAGAATTTCTCCCCATATGCCATTATGCCATAATATAAAAGAAAGTTTTGTCGTAGCCCTGTAGGAAAACTATAAGTCCTATACACACCAAAATCAATACCGGTCTTAGGATGGTGGTTTATAACATGTATACCCAATTTGAGCTCAATCGAATGTATCGTTTAAACGCTAGCGCACTTTCAAAAATTTCCCCCGATAGGCCATAATGTAAAAGAAATCTTTGTCGTAGCCCTGTAGAAAAACAATAAGTCCTATACACACCAAAATCAATACCGGTCTTGCGACGGTGGTTTATGACATATATATCCAATTTGAGCTCAATCGAATGCTCCATTCAGGAGCTATCGTGTTCACTCACATACACACAAACACACATACACACACACACATACACACATACATACATACATCTCGTAAAAATAGCATAAATGGATTCAGAAGCCCTCAAAACGTGTAAAAACACCAAAATCTCGAAGTCGAATTTTTTCATGATTACAATACTTTCCTTACATGGTACATGTTCGGAAAGTAAAAATGAATGTTTGTAAATCTGTCTGTCTGTATGAGTGCGGTCTCCAGACAAACCTACTGCACGCAGAACTCTGAAAATTTGAATATATAAGCCCATGAGTCCGATAATGTGCACCTGAGAATCAGAATTTTAAAATTTTAATTATTAATTAAAAACCGTTTTCAGGATGCCATGCTCGGCGAGTTTCGCCAGCATGATACTGTGAAACAAAATCGCATGCATTGGAAAACATGAAATGGCACGGAAATTTAGTCAGTTTTGCGCCAATCTATATCAATAAAAATGAATGTCTGAAAATCTGCATGCGTGCGATGTCCAGAAAAAACTACTGGACGCAGAACTCTGAAAATTCGAATATATGAGCTCATTCCTTCGGTAATGTACACCTGAGGCTCAGAATTTGAAATTTTAATTACTTTTTTAATTATTAATTAAAAACCGATTTTAGATCGTCATGTTTGGCGAACTTTGGCCTCATGAAAAGATTTATGCTTGAAGTGAGTGGTAACCGCAAAAGTAAAAAACCGTTTTTTACGTTGCCATGCTTGGCGAGTTTCGCCCGAATGCTACTATAAAACAAATCGTTTGCATTTGAGAAGCATGAAATGGCACGAAAAATTCATCAGGTTTACGCCAAATCTATCTATCTCTATAATAATAAAAATGAATGTTTGTAAATCTGTCTGTGTGCGGTCTCCAGACAAATCTACTGCACACAGAACTCTGAAAATTTGAATATATAAGCCCATGAATGTCGATAATGTGCACCTGAGAATCAGAATTTTAAAATTTTAATTACTTTTTTAATTATTAATTAAAAACCGTTCTAAAACGGAAATTTTCTTACCTTGTGTTACGAATTTTGGGAGCAACCCGCTGTTCTGGGGTTTAAAATAGTTTAAAATTCGTATTCTATGCGTTAAATAGTTAAATTTTGCTTTTTGTTGCATTGATATGTAATGTTCTGGAAATCTCGGGTTCTATGGGTCGTAGGTCTTCGAAAACCTAATTTTGGGGACTTATTTTTAGCGCCAAATTTGGCGATATTTCTTTATTTGGCGCGTTTTTCCTAATGGGGCCTTTTCATGAAATTTTTTTATGGTATTTAATACGTTTAATGACCTAGCATTTCCTAATTTTCAGAAATTTAAATCGAAAATTGCGGATTTTACAATGATAATTTGTTTAATTGGATGAAATATTTAATAACTCCAGCAATTTTAAAGCAAATTATATGTTTATTTTTCTTCAACTATTATCTATTCCTTTTACAATACCTGGCCAATTTAAAAAAAAAATTAATTAAAAACTGTTGTTTAAAAAATTATTTTGTGAAAAATTGTTCTGCCATTCGAATACTATGCGAAACTCCCCTTCCGTTTTTTCAAATGGGAGAAATGTGTGACGTCACAGCAGTGAGTTGTTTTTAGCGGTGCGTTTGTAAGTACGTACCTGAAACTCTGGAACCATTATCTGCACATTCTGTTATATAATTGCGGCCTAGAGTACTAATCTGGAGTTGCAGTTTACATGTCAGATTTTGTAAATCGCATAATTTAAGGGGTTCACGGGCAACGCCGTGCGGGTCTGCTAGCAATCCATAATTATGGATGAGCTTTATAAAGACACAGGACTTAAGGTGAACTCTGAAGCCTTGTACACACTACACACAAGCGACAATTTCGCGGAACGCATGTCTTGTAGAGATGAGACGGACATTCGGGTTCGGGCTATCTCAGCCCGAGCCCGAGCCCGGGCCCGAACCGGGCTCGGGCTCGTGAAAAATTTCTTCTTTATTGAACATACTCCTTGAAACAGATTTTAAAAAGTGATTGATGAGGAAAATAAAAGTACTTATAAAAAAAGAAAAGAAAAGAAAAGATTAGTGGCACAGGCGCCTAGAAGGTGAGAGAAGCTCGTTGGGTATTTCAGAACGGCGGATTGTATTACTTAGTTAGTTATGAGATCCGACATTTTTTGATAAACACGGATATAAAGAATTAGAAAGTGCATTGAGAGTTTGCAACTATATTTTTCTTTAATTTGCAGAAACGGCAAAATTTATTTCTATCAATGAAGTAATTGAATTTTTTTATTTTTAGCTGAAATTTCGGGCTCGGGAGGGCTCGGGCTACGACTTAAATAATATTGCTTAAATAATAATCGGATTAAAAGTCCGCTGTCTCGGGCTTCAAAAAATGAGCCCGAACTCATCTCTGATGTCTTGCATTGCAACAATCGCATAACTGTTCTGCGGCATTTTTTACATGCTCTGGTAGTTGTTCTGTAATGTCGCGATTCTTGTTCCTCCTTAGAAGCAACAAAGTCGGGAACACATTTCTCGCGATAAATAGCAGGGTTGTCGTTTATTTATTTCAAGGCGTAGTAAAACTTAAAAAGAATCAACCTGAGTTTTTTTTCGAGTCTCTGGCGGAATTAATTTATTTTAGTTCGTGTACCAAGACCGGATATTTTATTTCTTTGAACTACATCCTTAAAGGGGTGCTTAAGACAAGCGACCTTTGTATCATGGAAATCCCAAAATTACCTAAAAATGTTTCGGAACAAGCTTGCAATTTTGTCGCGAGATATGTGTTCCGTGACTTGTTGCTACGTGTGTTACGGCATACAAGTATCGCGACAGTCCTGATAAAATGCCGTGCAACATTGTCTCATGATGTGTACAGCCCATGCAATAGCGCACGACTTTGTTGCACAGTGTGTACAAAGCCTTATACCATCAAACGTTGAATTTAACCTCCATAATTCTTAATTTTAGAGTCGCACTCTTAAGGTTAGCTTTCATAGGTGGAAATAAGCATAAGAAAACTATCTGACCTAACGCACTCGTGCTCCAACACCTAAAAGCCAGGGCTGTAGGCAGGAAAATTTTGAGTGTATGTGTGTGTGTGTGGGAGGCCTTTAAGTTTATGTTTCAATGTGGTATATCTTCCAATTTATTTTTACATAGTAATTTATGTGCTTGAAAATGTCTGATCCATAAATTACTATTTGAGGGGGGGGGGGTCCTCTCTTGGTTATAGCGTTGCAAGCTGTACTATCTATGTTTAGAAAAATTCTATATAAAATTTGTAACTAAATTTTTTCCTTTGAGAAATTGTCGATCGATATTACTGCATTTAATGACATCGGATAACAATTCTAACTGTGTTGTAAATACTATATTTTCACCATTAGGGGAAGTTGGGTGCAATTAAACACGGTTACAATGAGACATACTATCTAAAATCACAGTAGGATTCGTCATAGAAAATTATAACTCACGCTCCTATTATACAAGCACATGATCCTGTGACTGATATGATGGAGACAATCGCGTTTTTACAAGAGCAAACGACAATTATTGAATTTATCACCATTGAAAATAAGTTTCATTACTGAAAGTAATTTTGTTTTACCTCCTTGTTCTCATAGGTATATAATCATTTATTTTTCAAATATCATGATCACTGTGTAAGGGTCTTGATACTCCCAAAGACAGACTTTAAAAAATTAGTATTAGGAATTAGTAAAAATTTATTTATTTTATAGCCTCAATGCGGGGTATAATGAAACACTTGTTGACGGATACAATGAAACATGTTGTATTCTACCCTGTTCTGTTATTCCCGCGTGAATGCATTCACTTAAAATAAAGATATTACTATTAAATATTTAGACAGATAGCACATAAAGTTAAGAAGGAATTATTTTTAAATTGTATTCCATATTCTTCAGACTCTGAAGATGGTGACAATCCAGATTGCCTTTTAACTAACAATCGAAACAGTAGGGTCAAGTGGAGGGAAATGGTGGTATAGAGAAAATGGTGGTATATTGAAAAATACCTTTTCTCACCATAAAAATTTAGATGTTTCAATATTTTCTTTCTGTGGCGATATATTTTAACAGCATAACAAGTACTTCCAAAGAAGTTTTAGGATATTTCAACAATATTAATGTGTGCATAACTTTTTATTTTGTAAAAACATACTGCATGTTTACAAGTGATATTGAAAAACTTTCTTCTGGATTCCTTATAATTAGATAAAGCATTTATATTTGATGTATATTAGTAGAGAGACTTTAAAAGAACTGGGTTATATTTTAAAAAATTAGAATAAAATTGTAATTCCTATTTTTAATTGTTTTTTCTAAGGTGAGATGAAATGGCGACATAGTTAGGCATAACAAAGTTATGTAGATCCTAGCAGCATGGCCCGGCGTTGCTTTGCAATGGAAGAAAAATGCCCATTGACCTTAAATATAGATTGCAAAGGGGAGGAATGTGAATCTTACAGCTGCAACTATAAAAAAAGGACATGGAACTTCCCGCTGCAACGGGGAGGGGGGGGGGAACACGGCAATTGATAGAGTACAGAGGTTACCGGAATTCGACGAGACTAGGCTGGAATGTGAATCCTTCCGCTATAATGATAAAAAAAGAAATGGGACTTCCCGCTGAAAAAATAAGAACACGTCACTTGATAGCGTGCAGAGGTTACCGAGAATTGGACGTGGCTAGGCTTCTCCCCTTCTACCTGTCTGTGTTCTAGCAGTCATTTATCACTAATACCTACTCAACTACTAAAAACAAATAGAGTCCAGTCGTCGCTTTGAGATTATAAAGGGAAGGAATGTGAATCCTCCCGCTGCAGTGATAAAAAAAGGACATGGGACTTCCCGCTGCAACGAAAAAAAAAAGACATGAACAGGGGGACTTGCCAGCGCACAGAGATTACCGGGAATTGGGCGTGGCCAGGCTTCTCTCCTTCTACCTGTTGTGTTCCAATAGTCATTTATCACCAATATTTTATGAGATTCTAATTATTTAGTAACTATGTTCTCGAGCCGCGGGATTGGGATTCCCGGTTGAAGCGCGCAAGATTGAACTTGAGAATTAAAAACCATATAAGAAATAAGCACCGTGAGTCGTCTTGGTGAAGCTTCGGCCACATCGCGTCATGCCCACTTTCCCTTCTCGTGTCTTCATTCACCGGAGGCCTCCGAGAGCCGAAAACTCACTGGACAAAACATAAAATAACTAAAAAACTATTAATCCGATTAATTTTATTTTTTCGACATTAACTTTCTCTTTTCCAATTTAGTTAGTGCGCCAAATATGTTCCAGATCCGACAAAGGGTTTCGACGCCTATAGCGAACAAACGGACGGACAGACAAGATTCTTCTTTTACATACCGGGTGTCCCAGAAATGACTGATAGATTTTGAAAATCAATTAAAAAAAAAGATGGAATGCGATAGATATGTACTGTTTGCGGCCTTATGCATAGAATTCAGGGAATTTTATTCCACCAAATTTCAAATTTAGTTAACATTTCTACCAGGAGATGGCGCTACAGGCGATCTGTAACAGGTATAGTCAAAACGAAGTACTTCAGCTCGCAATTCCGTAATTCGTTGTCAAGCTGATAGCATGTGCTTCCGCTCCACCAAAATGGTTTTTTCCGTTGAACAGCGGGTATTTATTGTGTTAGAGTTCCACTGCCTGGAACACAGTTTTGTTCAAACGAGGCGTAGTTTCTAAAGAAGATTTCATCTGAGAAACGGACCGTCAGACAATTCGATAAGGATTGAATTCCAGAAATTCGAACGAACGGGGAGCGTGAATGATGACCGTATTGGAAATGTCGGCCGGCCATGCCTTCCAGTAACATAATCCAATGCTGAAGCCGTACAACAAGTTATCCAACAGCGGCCCCGGACTTCCGTACGCCGTGTTGCATCTTATACTGGACTCAGAAGAATGAGCACTCACCGTCTCATGCGCCACAGCCTCCCATGTTCCCGTACGAAATCCAGACTCACCAACCCCTCATTTCAAATGCCATTAATGCACGCTATAATTTCGCGAATGCCATGCTGCAAGTTGTGGATGACGGTGAACTCGATGTTGGCAACATATGGTTCTCAGACGAAGCGCATTTTCACCTCGATGGCTATGCCAACAAGTAGAACTCGCGAATTTGGGAAGCGAAAATCCTCATATTGCTTAACCTTCATCCCTGCATTCACCAAAAACAATGGTATGGGCTGCGGTTTTCTCCAAAGGAATAATAGGACCATTTATTCGAGAGCAACCGATAAATGCTGTACGATATCTTGGGATTCTGGAAAAATTTGTGGGGATTCATACTGCTTTGGATGACTGTTCGAATGCCTCCTGGTTCATTTAAGATGGTGCTCGTCCACATAGAACGTCTACAGTATTTGATTTCGTGAACGAACATTTCAGTGAGCGGGTAGTTGCCTTGGATTACGACATGCATACAGGGAGTGGCGTGGCATGGCCTCCTTATTCGCCAGACTTGACGCCCTGCGACTTTTTTCTTTGGGGGTACCTGAAAGATTTGGTATACCGCCAAACTCCACAAACAATTGCGGAGCTCAAGCAGCACATCTGCACTGCCTGTGAAACAATTCCAAGTGACATGTTTGAACGGATGTCTGGAAATTTTTGCCTCAGACTGCGCTACGTTGTTGCAGCAAATGGAGGTTACATTGAAAATGTCATTGTTTATTTTTTTGCTACTAAGAATGACGTCATGAGTTTAAAAATGAGTTAGAAAGCTCATTACATTAAAAGGCTTTGACGCAAAAATTTACTATTATAAAAATTCAAAGTATTTTGTTTTAATGCGCGTGTTACCCTTAGCGATTTTTGAGCTCTGTGATTTTTCAGCAACCATAATAACGAAATGAAACTTGCATTTTTTTTTAAATCGTGGGAAATTCAAATGTCGCCACAAGATGCAAAATACTAATTAACGTAATGCAAAGTATTCGCTATCGGTTTGACGAGCGGTCGTTGTATTCCCAAAAATCGTGCAAAATGTCGCCAAGTTTGGACGGCTTTTGACGGTATATTATATATATTACATTTCTTTTTGGTTAAATTCTAGCAACTTAACAAGCTCTTGCACAAAAGTTACATCATTAGTAAAATAGCTCCGGAAAATATTTGAAATACTGATTAGCTAGGAATAACCCCACATCTCTCAAATTAACTTTAATAAAGTTCTGTTGCAAGTGAGAGTTTTTCATCGTCGTATGTTTCAATATTACTCCGTTTGAAAACTACTGCGCGAAATAACTAAACTCGACTACCCTGGTCCGAACGTGACGCCATAAATTAAAAGTTGTCTGAAATTCGTAAACTCTGCAACACAATTTAACGCCCTATTTGCAATTTGATCGATTCCAAATAGTTCTTCCAGATTACACAGTTTGAATTTTTCACGAGCCTGAACCATGGAGGATTTAAATACTATTTAAATTGGTACAGCTTGGATGTTTTCCACCACCGCGAGATGAAATATTTTGCTGTGCTAAATACGCCGATCAGACAAGAATTATGCTTAAAAATACATGGAGATCTGTTTTAATGGCAATGCATAAATTCCACAGAATCACCAAAAAGTAGAAAGGCATCATTGGTTTAAAATATTTAATCTATTTCTTTAAATTGAGCATTAAAGACGGAGAAACGAATATAAGTAATAGATAGTATTCTCATTTTTTTCTCTGGTAATAACAGTAGATTTTTTTGATAATATGGATTAAAGCACAGTATACCACGTTAATAACTATTTCGTGAAATTAAAAGTGTTATATTCATTATTTTTCAACGATCGTCTTACAACTAACTAAAGTACAATCCTACGTTGCGTAATATATCCCGCGGTAGTTTCAACAAAAGGACTATTTGAACTTTTTGACATTTTGTTTTCGCATAGATAATTGCGATTATATTTTAGTAAAATATTCGTTTCCTACCGTGCGAAGAACGGGCACGCAGCTACTAATAATAATAAATAATTAAAAGAAAAATGAAGAATTTATAATAATAATAATGATTATTATTATTATGTTTGCTTATATTTGTTATAATAATCATTTACAACCTGTTTTTTCGGGGACAATAGCGGGTACCTTAGTACCCAGATTTTGAGTATTGATATCGGAAAATATAACGCATAAAAACTCAATAATAATTTTCCCCAAAAGGGGTTAAAATGATGTTTAGTTCGAATTAATGTAAATAACGAGGTTTAAAAGCGATTTCACGAAGGCTTAGTTATAAATGATCAAATTACCAAGACCCCAACCCTAAAAGGTACCATGGTACCCGGTCATTGACTTAAGGGTTAATTAAATTTGATTTTTCAATTTAAATTTCATATTTATTTCTCAATAATATTTGTTGATTGGCGACTTTTGCACAACTTTTGAGGGAGCGCGCAATCGTCGTTAGACCACTAAATAATTATAGCCTGTCTCTAGACTGCCATTGAACGTAATGCATCGGAATTATTTTGAGTGCTCCTGTAGAAGAACTTTTAATGATGCAGACGCTATTTTCGACGGAGAGCTTTATCTTAATTTACAATAAGTGTTCAAAATTGCGTCTATCAGCACTGATACATGCTTGACAGCGTCGGTGCAGCGACTGACAAACACTTTCAAAGATATCAGGAATTTCACTCACACGTGCAGTAGCTGCGGATACTCGAGCCACGAGATCTTCATCGGAGTCTACTGGAGTGGCATAAACGACATTCTTCAAATGTCCCATAAAATGAAATCGAGGGGCGTCAAATCGGGAGACCAGGGTGGCCAAAAGATAGATCTACCACGTCCAATCCATCGCATGCCAAAAGTCGCATTCAAGTACTGACGAACATCCAGGGTGAAGTGTGCTGGCGCCCCATCATGCTGAAACCACATGTGGTTTCTAATGGTGAATGGACGAAAACTGAAACGAGAATGGCCTCTCTTCCCCAAATCAAGGCCAACTGGTCATCTACCGGCAACGCCCCTCGATTTCTTTTTATGGGGACATTTGAAGAATAACGTTTATGCTATTCCAGTAGACTCCAATGAAGATCTCGTTGTTCGAGTATCCGTGGCTGCTGCACGTGTGCGTGAAATTCCTGGTATCTTTGAAAGCGTTCGTCAGTCGCTGCACCGACGTTGTCAAGCATGTATCAATGCTGATATACGCAATTTTGAACACTTATTGTAAATCAATTTCCACTTGTATACGAGCTTTATGAAAATAAAACGCTTTCCCTACTATTTGTTCTTTCCTGTGTTTGTGCTTCGACCCTTCACTTTTGACCATACATTCCTACACAAAATGTGATTGTCCTGTACAAGCCCTTAAGTTTGTATACCATGAATTAGCAGTCACCTGTATAGTAGGATACTATTGTGCTTTAAATGAATGACTATCTCTAAACTGCCATTGACCGTAATGTATCGGAATTATTTTCAGTACTCCTGTAGAAGAACTATTAATGATACAGGCACTCTTTTCGATGGTGAGCTTTTTCTTGTAATCCTTAATAACATGTATCAATTTTATTTCATTTGAAATAGCCGAATATCTCTAAAATACACTTTAAAGAACGACTGTCCATAGAGCGTAATGTATTGGAAATCGTTTGAGCTGTACTGTAGAAGAACTATAAATTCTGCATACACTATTTTCAATAGGGTGCATGGTACAGTACCTAGGAACAACAACTACCGATTTCGTAGAAATCGATGCGTATTTACATAAGTTAAAGCACGGACGGACAGACAGACAGACAAACCGAAATCATAAACACCTTTCAACTTTATTGGAAAGTGTTAAATATTGCTCTATTAGATCACCCTCGTATTAGTCTAGATCTTAACCACATGTAAAATGCTTAGGCAGAATTTGTTCGAATGGTTTATGGAAATGGAAAACAATATGCATCGGTTACAGAACCTAGAGCTTCCATAATTTAGAAGTGGACATTAATTGATCAGAAATACATTCAAAATCTTATTTTATACATGGAGGATAGAACTGAAGAAATTCTGATGAAGAACGGTGCTTTTACAAAATATTAGATACATTTTTTCTAGGGTAATTCCGGCAGAGTCGCCGCACTCCCTGTATTTCTTGTAACTGTCGGTAGATGTCAGTCAAACGCACAGTATAGGTGTGGAATAAAATTTCCTTAACCAGTGTATAGCTTGAATCCTTTTTAATGTTTTACCTGTAATTATGCAGTCCTTATTTTGTTGTTGTTGTTGTGGGATTAAGGCCAATTATCTGCACGAGGGATCTAGGCCTATGGGTGGGATGCCCTCCTTGGAGGTCTTTTTAAGGGGTCCTAACCTGTATTTACGCCAATTTTCGGAGAAAACCACGGAAAACTCCGAACGGTTAGATCGACGGACGCGCGATAGGACCCGAACCCGGGACCTTCACACTTCGCCCGTCTACCATTTCCAGTGACATAACCACTGTGCCATGGTGAGGCCAATCCTTATTTTAAGATAAGGGCATGATTTCACTATGAAAACTTTTAAGTGCTTTTTTTTTACACTAATTACTGAATCCATGCATGATTTCGAAGTCAAAACTAAATGTAGAAACTGTATAGAATACTGTGTATATGGTTACGCCATTTTCCGTTGCAAGGATAAGCAAGTGTGATGTATTACGTCTGTACCGTACAAAATGAGATAGATACCGCACTGTCATTCCGGTACACATGCCGCAGTTTCTTTTGTACGGGACACCGCAATTAGCAAAATTTAAATATCTCTACTTGTCTTATTCTTTATATTACTGAATTTGTTACTGGGGTATATTTGCTGGATTTGATTAAGTGTTATTAATGTATTTTTCCTTTTCATTTTACACAAACTGACCAAGTGGGACATGTTATCAGTAGTTAATTGTAACTACCGTATTTACCCGCGTATAAGTAAAGAAATTTTGGACCAAAAAAAGGCTCTAAAGTGGGAGGGTCGACTTACACGAGGGTCCTCAAATTTTGATTTCTTTTTTTTTTAAATCAGAAGTCAAAAATGCCCTTTAAAAAGACAATTGTTTTCTTCCCCATTCCATTACAAAATGACGTCATTTAAGGTTGATTTCCAAACCAGGAAGAATGTAGTGATACAAAGATCGAAAACGTGCATCATGTTGTTGTTGTTGTTGTGGGATTACGGTCAATTAGCTACACGTGGGCTCTAGGCCGAAGGGTAGGGTGCCCCCGTGGCGGTCTGTCTAAGGAGGGATCCTAACCCAATACGTGTATCATGATCAGCCGATGACGACGAAGGAATTTTGTGAATTGTTTGACGAGTCCGATAAGTCGGATCTTGAATCAGCTTAACTTTGTACATTAGTAGTTTACCATAACTATCAGTAGTGTCATATTATTATTATTCATTATTATCAGTTTAATTCTGTATACTACTTTTGTATATTATTATCTTCATTATTGTATATTTAGTTTCTTTAGCACGCTTTTATTAGCTTCACCTGTATGTATGTTTGTATGCTTGTATGTTTGTAACCGACTCCTTTGAACTCCATTTTGACCCACTTTAAACGGTCAGATTTAATTTAAACTTTGGTGATATATAAAGGATCGATGACAATACAATAATTTGATAAGTTTATCCCATTATCCTGATTTTAACACGCTCTTATTTGAAAAAACACTCAAAATACTGGTGTTAAACGATAAAGTAATTAAAAAACTTTGTAAAAAACACACATAAGAAGTAAAAGGAAAGAGGATACGCACGTTTCGTTCAACTGAAAAGAGAATTTCAGTTCCCTGTGTTCTTTACGACGAAGGGCTTGGACTGAAGAAGTTCAAAACAATTTTTGAACGAAACGTGCGTATCCTCTTTCCTTTTACGCTCTTATTTATTAGCTTCACCTGTATGTATGTTTGTAACCGACTCCTTTGAACTCAAATTTGGCACACTTTAAACGGTCAGATTTAATTTAAACTTTGTACATTTATGAAGAACCGGTGACAATACAATAATTTTATAAGTTTATCTCATTATCCTGATCAGGATCGCCAGGATTAAATAATTTCCTCATTTCGTATCCTGATTGAAAGTGGAACACTTCCAAAGATTACAATCTTAAGAAAACCTTTTTTACTGTGGCCGTGATCGTATAGTAGTTAGTACATTGTGTTGTGGCCGCAATAACCCAGGTTCGAATCCTGGGCGAAAAATAGTATTATTGTGAAAAAAGCGTGGGGTGCTCCATATATCAGTTCTTGAGACTATTCGATCGGTACGATTAGTACAAAAATGATACAAAAAATATAGCACAAAGCGTCCCACGCTTTTTTCTAAATAATACTATTTTTCGTTTATTAATTTATTTCTATATTAAGAATTATTTTTCGCTTTTTAGCTAGTTCAATTTATCACTAAAGCGTGTTTTTTGGTTTTTTAAACTATATTTTTTTCAGATGATTTTGAATAAATGTATTTCTTTTAATTGCTTTTTCTTGATCGGGAAAGTTCTGGGTCGACTTATACGCGGGATTTTAAAAAATTCAAATTTCTTAATCAGGAAAGTTGGGGGTCGACTTATACGAGGGATCGACGTATACGCGGGTAAATACAGTATAATATTTCTGCATTTTAACGCTCTGGCTTAAATGAAATACTGTTTTTAAAAACCGGATAAATTGTTAATTTGTTTACAAATATTATTAGAAACGCCACATTAAAAATTTTTTTAAAATGTTAGAACAAATAAAACAATGTAAGCACTATTTTACTCTTTCCCCCCTTCTCAAATACACTGATGTTACGTTGCTGATGAAACAACATTTAAAAATCAATTAAAGAATTTGATTTTAGCAGTGAACTAAGTAGGCAGACTTATATTGATTTAAATCCCCTAGTCCTTCTCTTTATACTAATTTAGTACCTTTTTGCTATTAAATAGGTAATTATAGTCTGGATATGAATATTTTTTCGAGAAATGTTTTAATTTATTATTTCATTCTGTTCTTATGACAGGCGCGGAATAATTCCCGCACAAGAGCGACGTCTCACCCGCGTTTTAGAAAAAAATTGTTAAAAAATATTAATTTTTTTAATATATTTTTTGCCGCAGTACACATGTCCTATATTCTACTATAAATGGCACAGCATGATTTATTTTACTGTATGTGCAGCCTGGGATTTTTTACAAAATATCAAAGAAATGTGCGGCATAAGTCCTATAGAATTACCCTATAGATTTCATAAATCCATTTCCATATGTACAATTCAAAATGCTGAATATTTGTTTTTATTTATAAATGTTGAGATTTCTTGTTGTTCAAATTATTAGTTATTGATAGCATGCATAACGAATGAAATATGAAAAATTTTCAATGAATAGATATAAAGTTATTTTGAAAAAACTATGATTTCATAAATCAATTTCCACCAATGTATGTCTATATAAAGGCATGTACAGTTCATTATGTCCGGCTACAAGTCCATTTTGACAGTTTTTCCCTAACGTCTGCACGTATGTGCTTGCAGTTAAATTTATGAAGTTTATGCTACTTCATACGTCACCCTGGGCAAGGATCCCAGCTTGACCCTCCCTTCCTAGATCCGACACTGCAAATGCAACTGTAATATTTTTGCATCTCTTTCGAAGACAATGCTTTACGCTTACTGAAGTTACTTATTTTTCAATAATCATATTTTTTCATTATTTGCAGGTATCAAATTGCTATTGCAATGTTTGTAATGATCCACACAATTCAGTTAATCAAAGAAGTAAGTGTGCGAAATACTTAATTATCTTTAATAAAAAAAGTTTTTGATACTAATGACTTGAATCCTAAAACAATTTTTTCAAGTAAAATTACCAGTAACAAAAGGTCACTTACTTTTACAAATTAAAAGAAAAAATATGGAGTGACTCCAGTCGACTTTCCGAACACTTAATCTTCACCAAGGGTTTAAAAAATTTTCATTCAACTCAATTTGATCTTGTGTTCAGGCACTAGTGCACTTCAAATGATTTGAGTATATAGGCCGCAGTGCATAAGAATACTTTTTTTTTGTAGCCCTGTAAAAAACTGTTGGCCGCACACTCGCCAAAATTTCTGCAGTGTGTAAGACAGTGACCTATTATATGCGTACGTAATTTGAGTTATGTCGAATGCACCATTTAGACACTAGCTCACTTTAAATGATTTTCTTCCTTAGGCCGTGGTGCATAAGAATTGCATTTTGCAACCTTGTGAACAAACTATCACCTCTAGATACACCAAAATTCATGCAGGTCATTAGACCGTGACCTATAATACAGATATCCAATTTGAGCTCAATCGAATGCACCATTCAAGAATTACCGCTGCACTTTCAAGAATTCCCGTCCATAGCCATAATGTAAAAGATCACTCATTTGTTGCCACGTCAAAAAACTATAAGTCCTGCATACAAAAAATCTATACATATTGTGTGATTGTGACCTATAATTAGAGGATTCGATCCCGGTCGATTTTTCTAGTTCCGGGATTTCGGGATTATCAACAGTTAATACCGGGATCCCGGGATTGTATTGGTAATAGAAAGTGGTAGCAAAAAGAAAGTAAAACATATCAAAATCAACCTTTTATTTCAAATCAAAAAGTCAATAGAGATCAATGTTCATAGGACTCAAATTTTAAATCAAATAGACCAGAAACTATAATTTACTTTTATTTAAGCCACGAAAATAAAATCTAAGAAATAACAACGCATCCAACGTCTCATCCGAAAGCATTGTTGCACAAATATGAAGCAGCGGAAAACGCGCGTTCAGGCTCGATGGAAGTTGGAGGAATCGTCAATAAATTTTTATAAGCCTTCTCCAAATTATAACCTCGTGTGGAACTAGCCTCATAAAGATTCATTTCTTGTTTAATGATCTTAGAAAGATCAGTTTCTTTATATGCTTCAGGATTTATAGTTTTCATACTGTTTTCTATTTCGTTCTGAAGCTTTTCTTTTAATGTTAAATCAGTTTTACTAGTTGTCTGCGTGGGTTCAATGTTCATGTTATTTTCTTCATTATCACTATTTTCAATTTTCCCAGTTAACAAAATAATCTGTTTTTTTATAGTCATCTTGCTTGGACTTGAAAATAACTCCTTTACATCACAATCAGTCTCCAACTCAGTCTTCTCAGTATGAGGATTTTGTAGATAGTTTAATACTCCACTTAACTCACTTCGTCGACGATCTTTCAAGCGGTTCAATAAATGTGTCTTCAATTTAGAAGCCAAAATTGAGTCATTGTCACGCAATTCTTGAAAAAGAAACTTGAGTGTCGCATCCGCCGTGCACAAATTGGTATCAGAACGACAAAGTGCTTCTACAGATAATTTAACTGGCGCCAATACCTTGATTATCTCACTAATGAGTTGAAAATCTGACTCTTCAAATGGTACAGGATTATTCAGATCAATAAGTGCCTTTTTTACGCTAGTTTTTAAAAGATCAAATCGCTCCAGCATTGTAAAGAGACTGTTCCAACGCGTTTTACAGTCGAGTAGTAAATTAAGCTCTCTTCCATGTTCTTTTTTAACATATTTTTGAAGTATTGTATCATTTTTCAAGGATGCTCTTTTGAAAATAAGAACCACTTTACGAACTTTCTTTACTAATTCATTAATATTTCGATCATCATAAGTCAAATCCCGACCATTTCCAGTTTCAATGACTAATCCTGAGTCTAGTTCTTCATTATCATCATCCGAGTCATCAATATCATCACTGGTAGTCTCATTTACAGGTGTCTTTTTATACAATAAATCACAAACGGCTAAATGAATACCATGTGCAAAACAAACTTGGTGTTCTGCATTAACAAGTTTTCCAACCTTCAGCATTACATTTGGACCATCAGTCACTATTGCCACAATATCTGTATCTAATGAGATATGAAACTCCAAAAGCCGCTTTTTACTTCCTTGTACGTAGTATAAGGAAGTAATGTGATCCCGAAAAATTTTGGGGGCCAAATTTCGACAAAAAAACCGATTTTGACTACCTCTAAATTTAATTTTAAAATTTTTTTCGATGCATCTCATCGTAGGCTAGCATGCACGATCATATTAACGTGTCTGCAACTCATTTTGACCAGTGGCGAGTCTACTGTGGCCAGTTTTTCCATGCCGTCTGTACGTACGTACGTATGTATGTAACTCGCATATCTCAAAAACTATTGGTCGTAGAATGTTGAGATTTGATATTTAGGATTGTTCTATGATCTAGTTGTGCACCTCCCCTTTTGGTGGCAATCGAATGGATAGTTTATGTACAGGACCGCCCAAAAGATTCGAAATACATTACGCTCAATGGGCCGAAATTCATTAAACTCGCATATCTCAAAAACTGTTAGGCGTTGAATGTTGAAACTTTATATTTAGGATTGCTGTAACATCTAGTTGTGCACCTTCCCTTTTGGTTCCATTCGACTGAATAGTTTATCTACAGGACTGCCCAAAACATTCGAAATACATTACACTCAATGGGCCGAAATTCATTAAACTCGCATATCTCAAAAACTGTTAGGCGTTGAATGTTGAAACTTTATATTTAGGATTGCTGTAACATCTAGTTGTGCACCTCCCCTTTTGGTTCCATTCGACTGAATAGTTTATCTACAGGACCACCCAAAAGTTTCGAAATACATTACGCTCTATGGGCCGAAATTCATCAAAGCGTTTTTTAGAGGTATTGGGCTATTTCAAACGACTCAGAAGTGATATATGCTGTAAAGAGTTAGAAAATGAATTTCTCCATTAAAAAAACTGTCTTTATCATTTATAGTTCTGCTACAGGAACACTCAAAAGATTTCCAATACATTACGGTCAATGGCAATTTTAGGGGCATTCATCCATTTCAAGCACAATACCGTCCTACCACATAAGTTAGGTAATGGTCCGACCACGGTCACGTGCCTCCCTCAAGAACTATGCCAAAAGTCGCCAAGCTTGGCGACTTTTGGTGTACGTGTGTGCATATTTAACTATCAAATCTCAAAAACTATTATGAAATTTCATATATAAGATTGTTGTAACATCTAGTTGTGCATCTCGATTTTTGGTTCCAATCTACTGGAGAGTTTATTTACAGGACCACCGAAAAGAATTTCAGTACTTTAATGTCTATCGACATCTTCAATATAATACAACTGTAGACAGTCATTGTTTGGTACATGCCCAAAATCTCGCCGTCTGTCCTCGACCTTGGCGAGTTTTGGCGAAATATCGCCAAATTTGGCGATAGTCAGTCATTTGGTCCATGCCCAAAGTATCGCCATTTGTCATCGTTCTTGGCGAGTTTTGGCGAAATATCGCCTGATTTGGCGATAATCTGTCATTGTTTGGTCCATGCTAAAAATCTCGCCAAATGTTGTCGACATTGACGAGTTTCGCCGAAATATCGCCAAATTTGGCGCCAAAAATTATTTCGTATTTTGTATAACTCTAAAACTTTAACCAGTAGAATTTTGAACTTTTGTATTTAGAACTATTGTAATATCTAACTGTTTTCAGTATCTTTTTTGACAGCAATCGACTGAGAATTTATTTACAGGGTGAGCCAAATGACTTTAAATACATTGAGGTGTATGGATGCATTCAATTCATTGAAAGTCTGTGGTCAATGACTACTTTGGCTATCCCCAAAATCTCGCAGACTATCTCAAGTTTGTCGGCTTTTGGTGAAATATCGCCAAATACACTGTCAGAAGGAAATCTTTCAAATTGAACTCAGCTTGGCGATATCGAAATATTTGGCTAGAAATCGCTAAACCTTACTATTATTGATATTTTATCTCTTTCAAACAAATAAGTTTAGAGGAAGTGCGTTGAAAATATTTTTGATCTCATAGACGTGCAAGGAAGTCATGTGTTGGACACATCAGATTTTTTAAAGTATGAACACAAGTTTCGGCGTTCAGCGATTTATCAATTCGAATAAGTCCCAAATTCCATTTTTTGTTTACTGAATGAATATTTAAATTCATATATCTCTTATTAGAGGTAGAAGTCCATTCGTCAAAACTTAGACTAAATCGTTGTCCTTCTTTTTTCAATGTAGATAGTTCAGCTGTTATTTGTTACTTCCTTGTACGTAGTATAAGGAAGTAATGTGATCCCGAAAAATTTTGGGGGCCAAATTTCGACATAAAAACCGATTTTGACTACCTCTAAATTTAATTAAAAAATTTTTTTCGATGCATCTCATCGTAGGCTAGCATGCACGATCATATTAACGCGTCTGCAACTCATTTTGACCAGTGGCGAGTCTACTGTGGCCAGTTTTTCCATGCCGTCTGTACGTACGTACGTATGTATGTAACTCGCATATCTCAAAAACTAATGGTCGTAGAATGTTGAGATTTGATATTTAGGATTGTTCTATGATCTAGTTGTGCACCTCCCCTTTTGGTGGCAATCGAATGGATAGTTTATGTACAGGACCGCCCAAAAGATTCGAAATACATTACGCTCTATGGGCCGAAATTCATTAAACTCGCCTAACTCAAAAGCTATTAGGCGTAGAATGTCGAAACTTCATATTTTGGATAGTTGTAACATCTAGTTGTGCACCTCCCCTTTTGGTTCCATTCGACTGGATAGTTTATCTACAGGACTGCCCAAAACATTCGAAATACATTACACTCAATGGGCCGAAATTCATTAAACTCGCATATCTCAAAAACTGTTAGGCGTTGAATGTTGAAACTTTATATTTAGGATTGTTGTAACATCTAGTTGTGCACCTTCTCTTTCGGTTCCATTCGACTGAATAGTTTATCTACAGGACCGCCCAAAAGATTCGAAATACATTACGCTCTATGGGCCGAAATTCATCAAAGCGTTTTTTAGAGGTATTGGGCTATTTCAAACGACTCAGAAGTGATATATGCTGTAAAGAGTTAGAAAATGAATTTCTCCATTAAAAAAAGTGTCTTTTTCATTTATAGTTCTGCTACAGGAACACTCAAAAGATTTCCAATACATTACGGTCAATAGCAATTTTAGGGGCATTCATCCATTTCAAGCACAATACCGTCCTACCACATAAGTTAGGTAATGGTCCGACCACGGTCACGTGCCTCCCTCAAGAACTATGCCAAAAGTCGCCAAGCTTGGCGACTTTTGGTGTATGTGTGTGCATATTTAACTCTCAAATCTCAAAAACTATTATGAAATTTCATATATAAGAATGTTGTAACATCTAGTTGTGCATCTCGATTTTTGGTTCCAATCTACTGGAGAGTTTATTTACAGGACCACCGAAAAGAATTTCAGTACCTTAATGTCTATGGACATCTTCAATATAATACAACTGTAGACAGTCATTGTTTGGTACATGCCCAAAATCTCGCCGTCTGTCCTCGACCTTGGCGAGTTTTGGCGAAATATCGCCAAATTTGGCGATAGTCAGTCATTTGGTCCATGCCCAAAGTATCGCCATTTGTTATCGTTCTTGGCGAGTTTTGGCGGAATATCGCCAAATTTGGCGATAATCTGTCATTGTTTGGTTCATGCTTAAAATCTCGCCAAATGTCTTCGACATTGACGAGTTTCGCCGAAATATCGCCAAATTTGGCGCCAAAAATTATTTCCTATTTTGTATAACTCTAAAACTTTAACCCGTAGATTTTTTAACTTTGTATTTAGAACTATTGTAATATCTAACTGTTTTCAATATCTTTTTTGACAGCAATCGACTGAGAATTTATTTACAGGGTGAGCCAAATGACTTTAAATACATTGAGGTGTATGGATGCATTCAATTCATTGAAAGTCTGTGGTCAATGACTACTTTGGCTATCCCCAAAATCTCGCTGACTATCTCAAGTTTGTCGGCTTTTGGTGAAATATCGCCAAATAAAGTGTCAGAAGGAAATCTTTCAAATTGAACTTAGCTTGGCGATATCGAAATATTTGGCTAGAAATCGCTAAACCTTACTATTATTGATATTTTATCTCTTTCAAACAAATAAATTTAGAGGAAGTGCATCGAAAATATTTTTGATCTAATGGACGTGCAAGGAAGTCATGTGTTGGACACATCAGATTTTTTTTTTTATCTTTACACTATAGTCTAGTACTCTGTTGCGGATTGTTGAAGCAGATTTAGGTAAGTCTGAGTACCCTTTTGCTAACAGTAACGATCTTAAATCGTTTGATGTCACAAATACGCTAAAAGGAAAACCATCTAGCGCAGTCATACGTGCCAAAACATCGTCAAGAGTATCAGATTTCACAAAATAGTCGGCGACTGACGTCATTTTTCTTTTCGAAGGTGGTCCTTCATTATTTTGGCTCGTTCAGGAAGATGCCTTAGCAGAATCTACTTTTACAGAATGTTTTGAAAATAGATGAGTATGTAGGCCTTTGGTTGATTCTCCTAAGGTTTTTAAAATAGCTAAACAACGCTTACATTGTGCTGAGCTACCCGTTTTGTCGACGAAAAAATGACTCCATACTGACGTAACGTCTTCATCTTTTTTATGTTTTACATAAAAACTTTCCTTGTAGAGTGACATTGTTTACTTCTTAAACCTAAACAAAAAAGAAAAGAACATTTAAATCTATGTACAACATAAACATAACCTCTTAGATCAACAGAAAAAACATTCGCTGTTTTTCATCTATATTTACTCATACACATTAATGCATTGTTATTTTTTTAATAAATTAATTGTTTATCACCAATTTCAAATATCAGTACTTGAATAAAAGGTAAAGTCTTACCTGTTCTGGATGGAACATCAGAATAAGTACTTGAGAACAAGTTGGCTTGAATCGTAGAATTATTTTAATATCTAAGAATATTACATCACACACTGAATGAATTGATTTATGAATAGAAATGAATATCTCTTATTAAAGGATAATGAAGTTATATCTTTTACACAGATGAATCGATGAATAAAATAATACAATAGAATGTGCATGAATGGCCGTAAACAACCATCGAAGTTGTTCCTAAACAGAATCTCGAATACTCTCGAACCAGAGTTTTTTATGAGTTAAAATTAAAGTTTTATGAATGTCTTTCTGGTGCTGCCATCTCTTATGCACTTTTAACAGTTAATTCCCGTCAATCTTCAACACACCGGTCGTTAGCAGAAACAAACGCAATCAGCTGTGTAAACAAGATGGCCGGCAAATTTTGACGTTTAACGTCAAATGAAAGCAAGTGCGTTTCGTTTCACGCACATTTTTATTGACTTATATAAAAAATATATTAGTCCCGAAAATCCCGGGATTCATTGAATTTAATCCCGAAAATTTCGGGACTAAAATATGATCGGGATCCCGGTCTTCGGGATCCCGGGACCGAATCCTCTACCTATAATATACAATTTGATACTTATACCCAATTGGAGCTTATTTGAATACATTATTTAGACATTAGCTCATTTTAAGTTTGTGTCCATAGGGCATAAAGTATAAGAATTATTTCTTGCAGTGCTGTGAACAAACTGTCAACTCTACACACACCAGAATCTATACAGATCATGTGACCGTGATCTATAATGTACATATCCAATTCGAGCTCAATCAAAAGCGCCATACAGAAGCTAGTGCACTTTCAAGAATTTCCGTCTATAGCCATAATGTAAAAGAACACTCATTTGTTGCCCTGTCAAAAAACTATACACAACAAAATCTATACATAATTGGTGACAATGACCTACTATATACATATACAATTTTTAACTTATTCGAATGCACTATTTAGACATTAGCTTATTTTAAATGATTTGTGTCTATGACCGTAATGTATAAGAATTATTTTCTGCAATCCTGTGAACAGTCAACGCTACACAAACCAAAATCTATCCAAATCATGTATCCAAACCTGACCAAATCTATCCAAACCTGTTATATACATACCCAATTTGTGGTCAATCAAATGCTCCTTTTAGACGCTAGCGCCCTTTCAATAATTTCCGTCCATTGGTCATAATGTAAAAGAAATCATCTTCATAACCCTATTAATCCCCTTCATAACCCTATTCTTCATAACCCAAAAGCTATAAGTCTTATGCACACCAAAATCAATACCGGTCGTGCGACGTGGTCTATAATATATATACCAAATTTGAGCTCAATCGAATTTACCGTTTGGGAGCTGTTGTCACTCACAAACACACATACAGTTACATACATCTTGTAAAAATAGCATAAATGAATTCAGAAGACCTCTAAACGTGTAAATACATCAAAATCTCGAATTTGATTACAATACTTTCACATGTTCGGAAAGTAACATGTTCAAACGTCATATCGAAAGACGTCTGGCGGGAATGATATCTAGTCGGAACAAATAGGGAAAAAATATTTTAGGGTTGATTTGTGTAATTATGACCACAGGATATTAAAAAAGAACGAAATTACAGAAGAAAGGAAATCTTTAAAGTTTCGCCAGAACATTGGGCATGAAACTTAAATTTCATTTTCATGATAGGTAGCATCTTTTATTATTAACTTCAAGTATTTGTAAGGCAGCAAATAATTTTGGAACTAATAGCACATCAAAATTTTAAAGTAAGGGATTTGACTGTTCTGTGTTTAAAGTTATTTAGCACAAAGAGGAAATTTTTCAGACAAGCTATACCATATTAAATAGTACGCTTGTAATATATTTAAGAGCTTTTGACATGTTTTTACTTTTTCAATATAATTATTTGAAATTTAGAACTAGTCTTTCTGACCTAGAAAAGCATGGCTGCCTTGTACACCCTCTCAAAAAAGTATTCGACAAAAGTCAAAATTCATACGTCAGTTTTGTATATTAAAAATTATTTCAGTCATATATAATTACAATTTTTCATATTTCTGTCGAGTTGTGTGTTTTACAAAAAATAATTTAATATTGTAGAAACCAAACTAAAAAATCTCGCTTGCACTCGAATACTTTTTTGAGAGGGTGTATCTTTCTTAAAATATTAAGGAAAAAGAATTTAAAATATTTTATTTGTTTGTTATATTTAACTTAGGAACAAATTATAAGATGGAAATTTTTCTACTGATTATTTTTAAAAATTTCAAATTCCCAAAACTTACTGTCATAGTTTGTGCAATGAAAATTTTTCTTCTGATTATCTTTGTGAATTTCAGATGCTGAAAACTTTCTGTTTTAGCTTATGTGAACACTGACAGGAAATACCTTCCATAATTATTTTCTTTTCTTACTTAATTATTGTATTTAGTTTTTCTATCCACTGATACATACTGAAACTTGCAATAAGAATAATAAATTTTCCTGTAAAGCATAAATCATCTGCTTAAAAAATATTCAAAATTGATTTAAATTATTTTGATTTATTACAGGTTTTGAGAAGCACGCCAAAACGGATTCACTGTGTCATGAAATTATAGTTCAATCAATGCAAATTTTGTATGGTGATTAAATGTTTTAATTACAATAATGACGGTGAAAAACAAATATACTGGAATTAAAGATACACCTATGGAATGACAAAGTTAAATTTTGAAATGGTTGTTTAAATAATATAGTTTAATTTTTGATTCTTAATATCACTAAATCCTTTTGTTTAAACAATTATATTGTTAATAAATTCCCTTATATTGTATCAATTTTAAATTTCAAAAATCTATTTTATTAATTTAATTTGTACTTCATGAATGTATCCATATCACAAAATTACGAATAAATATTTTGCTTGTTTGTGAATTTATTTTGGAATTTTTATGCTTCATAATGTTTAATTTGGTAATAAATCCTTCTCTGAAGAAGACAATAGGATCAACATTTTTAGTGGAATGAAATAACAGACCATTATTAGAGTGAGAGAGGGTCCAGCCGTATTCCACTGTCTTTGGGGAAAATATGGAATGAGTATTCAGACCTCCGATCAGTTGGTCTAATTCTAATAGCACCTAAAGTAGAAATAGCCATGAATCACGATTTTTTTTTCAAACACAAAGCTGTAATAAGGGATAAGGAAACATAAATCGAATTTTATTTTGGTGGACGTAACGCTCGAATGACACATTCATTATTTAGGACATTTATTAGGACACACATTTTAGGAAATTTAACCGACGATTCTTTTAACCCTTTGAGGCGCAACCCTTTCCCAATGCTGAAAAAAGGGCAGCCGTTGCCATCGCTCGACTTAACTACCAGCAAGATGGCGGACGATCGAACCGTTCATCGCGGCCACAGATCTAGAGACCCTTTTTTCACGACAGCTGGCTGTGCCGGGCACAGCCAGCTGTCGCACAGTGGAGTATTCGTATCAAAATCCTGGCCAAAAGTCGAAAATTTTAAATTTGTTTAAAAACAGTATTATATATGTTTTTGGATAGCCTAGTAACTGATGCATCATGTAATGCATGTTTTTCGACCATAATTCATATCTAAAAGATGCAACACTCGGTTTAAAAGCAAGTTTCTTCATTTACGGCAAGAGATTTCAGCGTTTCCTATTACTTCGTCTTGCATTTTTTACGGGCTTTTTAAATTAATTTACTGATTTGATACTAAGTATAATTGTAGTAAAATATATGTATTTTAATTATATGTATCTATTAGCTTGAAAAAATAATATGACTTTATTTAAAAAAATTGTAAACTTTTTTTTTCTTATTTTTTTTCAAAGATCCACATTTCAAAAAGCTTTTTGAAGGGGTGTCGCGGCTTGTCGCGCCTAATTTCAACTATAATCGTAATTATTACAGTATTGAGTGTCTATTCCAAGAAAAAAATGTTCCCCCAACATCCACCATTTCTTTAAAAGAAATTATTTATATAGCGCCATTTTTATTTTTTCGATAATTTTTCGACGGGTGATCGCAAAAGGGATACAAACATACGCGCTTGTACTTCTCATAAACTATAAATTATGTGCAAGTGTTTGGATAAAGGTATATAAAATTTCATTTCAGTTAAGATTTAACATCGGTATTTTAAATTCAGTATGTAATTTCTTATTTTTTTTACGTAAATTTGCTATAAGAAGAAAATTTCTACATATTCCAAAATTGCCCTTTCTTAGTCCTGTAAATAGTCCCATCTATTTACAGCTTAGTTTTCCATTTATGTCGTAAATTGTGTCCAAAGCAAAAGCTCCCCATTTTTGGATCTCAAAGGTTGGCAACTGTGACATCGGGTCAATGGAGTATGAGTGTGTAAACAGAAACACGTGCTAGCTGTTTAAGTCATTTTGAAGTGCTATCTTGAAATAAATTACTTTCTCCTCCAGCTTGGAATGAGATTTTATGGGTTTGCAAGGAGGTTTCTTTTAAGCAGTGTCCTTTTAGCTGCTCTAGACAAAGGCCAACGAAAAAGATCAAGCCTTATTACAGCGAGACCCTACAACTTCGCTACAGCTAGACCCTACAACTGAGGGGCCCGATGGTGGTCCCTCCCCCCCCCCCCCTCTTTCTCTCTCTCAAAAAAAAAAAAAAAAAAAAAAAAAAGTGATTCTGAGTGAAGACGAATATCAGAGTTCAAAAGAATCAGAATGAAAAAGTTAATCTTCAGAAGTCATTAGAAAACTAAGATCCCTATAGTAACTACATTTAGATAAGTAAAAAATCTAAAAAAAATTTATGATAAAAATTGATTTATAGATAAGCAGTATTATATTTATAAGTATTATTAAAGTATTACATTTATATATTTTTATTGTGGTTAAGGCACAGCTACACGGCTATTTGCCTAACGGGAAGGTTGCCTTGGGCGGAGGGCTTTTTAAGGGGTTCTAATGCGTATTCACGTGACATCTGGAGAAAATCGCCCAAAACTCCAGACCGTTAGATCGACAGCCGCGTGGTATTACATTTATAAGTGATATTATACAATAGCAGTACTTCCCAGTAAGGGACACTCCCCGGACAAGACATTTGTTAGAAACCAACTTCATGTCGTTTGGCGATATATCGCCAAATTTGGCGACAACACGCTTTTTTATATAATTTAAGAAATACATAATACTAAAAAGCAAGTCAAAAGTCAACAGTAATGATTTTAACTTTAAAACACATGAAAAATATTTTTGGCCAGGATTTTGACACAAATACTCCACTGTGTGTCGTCAAGACTACGCAAATATTTATAGGAATTTTGGTAAAATGTAAACCACTAGGAGACCTGCAAGGCCCGATGACTATAGAGCTACACTTTCGTATAAAAAAATTTTTGTCGGTTGCTCATCGGCGAAATTGTTCGTCTAGATCACCTCTATGCATGAATAAAAACTCATTTGCAGAAAATCAAAAGTGCTCTTGCCGATGTCTTCATTCGATGAGTCCTTGAGTTAACGATGAGTGGATGAACGCCCATGCAGAAAACGAGCAGTCATTGCTACTAGGGGTAGTGATAATGGCGTAGGTGAAACAGAGGCGCAGAGAGCCCAGTCGGGGCCCCGGGGATAAAATCTTCCCTTTGCTATCCAGAATCCCTTTCGATCAGGCACTTATTTTCAACTACGCCTATTAGGCCCGGGCTTAGGGCCCCCCCCGAAGACAAAATCTCAATTCAATGTTTCTTAATTTATCTTTTTTAATTGCAGATTTTTATATAACCTTTCTATCCTTTCAAATGTTTTCAAACAATCTTTTAAACAAGTTTTCAGTCTGCTCGAAGATTGGATGACATTTATAGCCAGGGGTAGAAAAAAGTTGTAAATTCTTAGGCATTTTATATACAGATTGAATTTCTTAAATTCATCATGCAAGATAATTGCCGGCTGCCATTTTTTGGGGGGGGGGGAAAGCCAGACTTTCGGCAGCAGGGCACAGAGTGACAATAATTTACCTTTGGAAATTTCACACTGCCTACATCAGTGTCAGGGAGACCCCCTCCAGAGTTGTGCCTATAGTCAAGAATTTTCTATTGCTTTTGGTGTCGTATTACATCAGTCTTTTATTCCTTATTAAAATTATTTATCATTTAAAGAAACTTTAAAATTAATAGTAATTGGAAAATAATTAATAGAATTAAAATTGTTAATTTAAAAGTATCATAATTTAATAAATATTCGTGCTCTATAAAATACCAACATTTTATTTTGAAGGTTTCGTCGCTTCCATAAAGAAACTGTATTTGGAACGTTAACAGCAGTTGGCCAAGAAATGTTCAGCAGTATGAAAAAAAAATAATAAATTCAAAGCAGCAAAAAAAAAAAAAAAAAAAAAAAACTGGAAAGTTCAAAATTTCTCATAGAAAGGCTTAATCTTTAAACATGTTGTTAAGGAAAAATCAAAATTTATCTGGTTGGGTGGGTCCATAGTCTCTCCTCTGGCTATGCCCTTTCTTCCTCTATTTAACAGTGTGTCTCAAAAAAAAAAAAAAAAACTTTTCTTGAAAAAGAAGACTAAATCACTACCACTCCTCGTTTTTGTGAAGTTGGTGAATTATGCCCTAGCTGGTTTTTGTAATTTTGTTTAAAAATTAATTGGAAACTTCTGGGGACATAATCTGTATTGGGACATTTTCTTTATTTTTCAAAATTGACAACACACAATTAAGTATTATATAGAAGCAGCAACAGTAGGGCTCCTTCCCAAGGTGGGTGTCGTACTCGTAGCGTAGGTGCTCATAGCGTACACCCCATTAAGGGTGCTTGTAGCGTACATATGGTGCTCGTAGCGTACATCTTCCGCGCCACCTGTTTTCGTTTTCACCACAGCAAATCCGATTAAATGTAGACCTACTTTTAATAGCGGACATTTTAGTCCACAAATTCGCAGTTCAGAACACAAGCCCACTATCAACGCACCATGTTATAAAGTCATAAATAATTATCTGATATTTTCATGGACACTGTAAACAAAAAATTACTGTATTAAACACTATTGTAAAAAATTACTGTAGTACATGTGTCACACTAACTCCAAATATTTAAAAACCAACGTTCTTTTTAAAAGTATTTTAAGACAATTTTTAAAGCATACAATATTTTAATTCTTTTGTAACAATGTTCGAAGCTTTTCAGATCTAAATCTTCGGGAAGGGGAGGGATTCAGATCTAAATCTTCGGGTCGCTTTGGGGGCTTTAGCCCCGCCATAGCCCCCTCCGTGTGTGAGCCTATGAGTTGGTTAATTATTACTTTATTAATTATTCAGTTGTTACTCCGTTATTGCATTTGTTAAACAAGTTATTATAAAACGATTAATATATTCATTATTTTTATTAATAATTAATATTATATCATATCATCCCTTCCTTGGTACTTGAAAGAGACCGCCACTGCACCGATATTAACAAGTATTTAAAATTTTTGTAATGTACTGTTCGAGACTTACATGAATCTAACAATGCGCAATTTTTTTTATGGGTTATGTGAAAAGAAATATATATATATATAGTGAATTTTGAGCTAACCAATGTTTTTTCCTAAGCTTTTCCCTCTCCTCATTCATATTGCAAGAATACCTTTCTTTTTCTTTTCTTTTCTTTTTTTTTGGGGGGGGGGGAGGGGGGGGCTCTGAGATACCTGTTGTTTTACATTGTTTTATAGCCAGCACTGTTTTTAATATTTGAAACTCTATCCAGTATTCGAACATGCTAAAAGAAATTCTGAAATATACACCGCTAGATACAATTTTTTATTTTAAACACTTCATTATAATTGGGAATCTCCCGTAAAACAGTTCCAACAAAATTTACAATGACTTTTTGCTTGACTTGATTTAAACTTCACCTTATTTGTTGAAAATAAATAGTAGTAATGAAATCTACGATTTTGTGGACTAAAATGGCCGCTACTAAAGTAGGTCTATATTTAGCCGGATTTGCCTTTTTATTTCTTTTCAATTATTATTGTGGTGAAAACGGGTGGCGGGGAAGATGTACGCTACAAGCACCCTTGATGGGGTGTACGCTATGAGCACGTACGCTACGAGCACAGAACCCCAAGGTGAGGCCCTGGGGATATTTCCCCTGCTCCCCCTCCCTCTCTGCGCCACTGAGGTGAAACAGCTCTATATAATCAAAGCTATAGAACGTTTAAAAAGTTTTCAAGTGCATTCTGTTATTTCCTGTTTATTTTTACTTACCGAACATGTTTCACTTACCAGATATCAGTGTATCAGAAATGCCCATGAAAGAAGACGGGAGAGAGACGACTTTGCGGAACGGAAGTTGCGGGATATTCAAAAGCCTCCTTTGAAAGTCATTAATAAGAACAACAGCTCAACAACAGCTAAATCATATGAGTGTCTGACGAAGAAATTATTACTAGACGCGGAATTAACGGCAGAACAGAGAAGCTCTTCTGAGAAAATAATTATGGACATCCGGTGACTTTGGTCGTACGAACTTAGCGCAACACAGAATAGATACAGGCAGCCATTCTCCCATCAATCAACATCCTAGGGGGCTGCCGTTTGCTAAGCAAGAAGAGGTGAGCAGACTTTCAGAAGAGATGCAGCGAGCAGCGTGATTTTTGTTCGATCCTGACAAGTGCCTTCTTACTAGAACTTTCTACGTACGCTGGACTTTAGAACGACGAACCCAAGAATTTAGCAGAGTTTTCTGTAACAATATCAATATGTAGGGGATTTTTAATTATTTTTTTAATTCAACAAAACAAACTTTAAAGGTTCGATGACGATTGCGGAAGTTTTGAGGTTTTGCAAGAAAAAAGCAGATTCTTGAAAAGTGGACACCGGAAGTTAAACAGTTGGTAACATTCTGTACCTTTTTCAGCAGTGGTGTAGCGTACAAATAGATGCCTCCCCCCCGCTCACTGGAAGTTAGTTATTTCTGCCCCTCCTCCTTTTTCAGGATTGGCACAAGTGTTTCAAAATAAATTTGTTGGGGGTCTCCTACTCTTCGATGCTCTGAGTTTAGCTCCGAGTGGTCTGCAGTGTCCTCCACTAGGCCACTGCTTTTCAAAAACGAATCGTATTCAGTAATGGCGCCAGAATTTCCCCGACGGGAGGGCCATCTTCCCCGACAGGGGGGCCAAACGATAAAACCCCAAAATTTTACATTTCAGAACTCGCACAGCCTCTCAAAAAAGTATTCGCGTAAGAGATAAATTTCCTACTTTGGTTTCGTATATTAAAAATTATTATGATGAGATGGTCATTAATTATCTGATCTTGGTTAACAGGAAAGCCCAGTGATTTTCACCAAACTCGCAGTTAAAAAGGTCTTTACGAAGGTAATTATCAGCAGATCGGGCAACCCTGCTTACCCTAGAAATGTGGATCTTGTTCGCTGGTTCCTTCGAATCCCGAGAAACATACTCCGAGCTGCAGATAATCAATATTCAGTATATGAATATCGTATAATTCCAAGCAGAATGAGAATGGAAGTGAACGGAACCTCTACGGCCGGGTCAGACACTTTGAATAGAATTTTTTATCTGGTTGCAAAATTTCCTTCGTTTTTCTAAACCAACAAATTCTCTAAAAAAATCCCCGACGACACTCCCCGATAGGGGGGCCAGTGATTCCCGACGGGGGGTGCATGGCCCCCCCGATCCCCCCGCAGGCGCCACCCCTGATCGTACTGCAACCGTTTTGAGTGGACCGACCAATGGGGCGAACGGCCGTTTCTACTGGCACAAGTCCAGCCCGAGGGGCGTGCAGGGCCCCAAGAGAAGAACAAGAGCGGGGCCTCTTTACTATCATGTCTTATGTAAGTTACTACTAGCAGTGCTAGTACATATTAGATTTATTTCTCGGCTTTTTTCGGGATATATCGCAACCATCTACCAAGCTCGGTCTAATGTAATAGCAAAAAAATCGCCCAGGAGCGGAGCCTTAGGCGATCGGCTGCATTTGCACCCCCCCCCCTTATTCAGGCCCTGTCTGGCATGAGAAGACCTTTTGAATTATTCCTTTTACCTAGCCTTACTTTTACCTGCAAATCGTCAGAAATCTCTTTGAGTGGATAGACCAATCACAGCCATACTCTAGTTATAAATAAAACGTTGCGTTTTGAACGAACTGTCCAATCACGTCGTATTTTGAGCCAAATCGTTTTCACCGGCCAGTGGCGTATGCAGACTTACTTCAAGGGGGGGGGGGGTTATAGACATAACTTTGTGTTAAAATGCGTAATATTTAAGCTAAAAATTGAAAATTTATGCACATTTTGTAAAAATTTTTTTGACAAGTGGGGGTTTAACCCCCAACCCACCCTTTGCATACGCCACTGTCACCGGCGTTAGATAATATCATACCCAAAGTGTCCTCACGACTGTCACCTCACGTACTGTCATGACTGGCTCTGAACTGGTTTCAGTCAAAATGAAAACTATTTCTTTCCCAGACAGCACAGCAAACTTTCATCAAACTTGCTGCAAGCTTGATTTATCAAGTCAATAAGCTTGAATTAAGCTTGAAAATTCCAAGCGTGTAAGCTTGATGCAAGCTTGAATCAAGTGTTCTAGTTTACACTTGCCCAGCTTGCATTAAGCTTGACATTTCAAGCTTGAATCAAGCTGGACATTTCAAGCTTAATTTCAAGCTTAAAAAATTTTCCTAAATACACGGGGCACCGGTCGGCGAACTCGCCCCACATATTTTACTTTGCCACGCATTTTCCCCTCTACGCTGAAATTTCAATTTAATCTGTTTCCATCGAGTGTCCGTGGCTAGAATAGAACCCGGGACCTTTCGGTTCGTAGCCAAGCGCGTTATCCATTCAGCTACCAAGCTTCGATGGAGCTATGACTAAAGTTTGAAGTGAATTATCAGCGGTTTTCTGGCCAGATTGATAAGTGGGCGATATTTTATTTGTTTTTTTAATTTTTCCATGGGATGCATCAAAATTAAAATAATGTTATGTGTGATTTAGAGACTCTACTAATAGGGAAATAAACATAATATAAACTTAACAGCAGCACACGTTTTAAAACTTTCGCAACACTCATGGGCAATACTGCTGGCCAAAATCGAGACAAACGACTGATTTTGAAATCAAATTCGTACTATAATTGTATTTTATTTTGAAGAATTTCCATATTTGGAAATATAGAATGGGTTTACTTACTTAACACAAATTTTGTGTTAAGTAATCTGAAATCAAAGAAACAGATAGTTAAACGTTACTTCGAAATGCTATATCATAGTTGCTAACATGTATGGAATACAAACACTTTAATCATTTTTGTAAATATTTCTTATAATAACAAATAATTGAAAAATTTTGCTATTTTTTAACGCTAAAAATTCTCTTTACAAATGTGGTTAGTTATTTTCCTACATATTGGTATGCTATATCGATATAGAGCATTTCGAAGAATTAAAAATAAGTTTAAATTAATTTATACAAATGTAAATTTGAATTATTTTCATTGTTTATACTTTATAATTAAAAAATTATTTAACTTCTGAATTTTTTTTTATCCTTTGTAATTTTATTTTAAAACTACAAAAGTATAAGATGTAAGATTTTTGGGCCCTAAAATCTGTAGGCCCTGGGCAGTTGCCCCGTTTGCCTTGCCGGTAATATGGCACTGGTAAGAAAATACACATCTTTTACGAACTTTCAGCAAATTTGAGGAGGCTAGACAATTAATGTCCATTCTCTTTCATAGATGACGCCATCAACGCTCCTTTAACCCATTTATGCCTAGTGTCCCTTTTTTGGGACGGCATTTTCGCTATTAGTTGAAAACGTTATTTATTTTTCCTAGCCTTTATTCATGAATATTGAGCCTCAACTCTACAAAATATGTTAACATGACCACGTAGGATGTTGATATTTCGATTTTTATGCATAATGATTTTAAAAGAAACCATCCCTTGTTCAAGAAGTTGACATCAGAAATTTATCTATCATTTTTGTTATCAGTGAAAATCGAAGAAAGTCGCAAAAATATCCAGGCACAAATGGGTTAAAAAGGAAAAATCAACCGAGTATCAATTGTCAAGCTTAAATCAAGCAGTATTTAAGCTTGACAATTCAACTTGACTCCTGCAAGCTTGCTGCCAGCTTAAAATGAGTTGAACTGTCAAGCTTGCATTAATGCGTCAAATTCAAAGAAATGTCAAGCTTGATTTAAGCGGGGCCATCGCTAAGCAACGGGCCTGCTTATGAGTTGCCATCGCTAAAAATGAGTTTACCATTGAGGCCTGTTTTCCCCAGTCACAGTGTTCTATTTTATTATTCTATGTATTATAAATGTTATATTATTTTATTATTTTAAAACAATTTTTTATACTTTCGTCGTACTAAAGAACTTAAGACGTAGGTAATCGTTTTGTGAATCTTGCGCCATTTTCTTTCATGAAAATTTATCCTAAAATTCGAACATTTTGCTCTGAATGTAAAGGTAAGTGAACGCTTATAATGTATTTAGAAATTCTAAATATATGTATGTAAATCATGTTTGGTGAATAATTACTCATGTGTTATTTATAAATAAATTACTAGCTGACCCGGCAAACGTTGTTTTGCCATATAAATTATTCCTAGTATTATTTTAGTAGAAAGAAATGACTAACTTATTGTAAGTGTGTGAAGGTGTAGTATATGAGTGGAAGAGGCATGGGGCGCTGTGAACGATGCTGGAATATAAAAATAACACAATACCAAACATTTATATTTTTAATTCATTGTAATTTATTCTTTAAATTTATATATATATCGCTAATTACAATAATTTTACTAAAAAATCATATCAATCCCTTAACGCAATAGAGTATACAATATTTTTTGTTTTCCCATCTTTAGATAACACAAACAAACTGGATGCCCACTGTATGGTTTGCCCACTCGAGAGCATGCCACGTATAACTGTCCGTGTGAAAAACATGGTGTGCTCAAATCTAATCCACAAACAGACATAGTTTGGCCTTGAGACTTATTGATAGTCATTCCATAAAAAATTTTGCCCCCCCCCCAAAAAAAAAGGATCAAAATCTGAAACACTTTCAGATTTTAAATACGCACTATAGTGCTATATATTAAAATCGTATCATAATTTATGCGCCGTCCCTATTTTTCGTCCTTATTCCATTAAGTTTGAAAGTGTTATCATTATTCATGACTGTGCTGTATTTTTCTTTCTTATTTCATAAAACCCATCTTTGGAATCGAAATCTATCTTAAAATCGCCTACTAAAACTATTTTACAATCATCGCCAAGTATATCACAACTATACTTCACCGTTTTATATATTGTTTCCTACTTTAACGCCTCGACTCTCGCCAAGGAGGCGATAATTAAACATATGCAGTTACCATGACGATTTTTTTTCATTTATGTAGAAATCGTAATTTAGAATTAAAATGGCGATTTGGAACAACATGTAAGTACAGCATGCCGTTACATTTTTATTTATTTTGGATTACCAATTAATGTAGTTTTAATAATTAAATGTCTTCAAATTCCTTAACTGGCGCGTTTATCGCTAGTTTGTTTACTTTAGTTATCACCTAGTTCTTTTGGGTGCGTTGAAACGGTACTTACGTATTATCTTGTACCATAAAACACATCTTTGGAATCGAAATCTATCTTAAAATCGCCACCTGAAACTGTTTAGAATTTCCTCCAGGCATGTTCTTCCTGTAGGCATATTCCAACTATACCGCAAAGACATTTTAAATACTGTTTGGAATGGACATCATAATCCATGAGTGTACCGTGTTTTCCTTTCTTGTTCCACAGAGCACTTCTTCGGAATAGAAATCTATATTAAAATCGCCTAATAAAACTCTTTTACAATATACGCCAGGCGTTTTCTAACTATACGCGAAATATATTTATAATAAATTGTCGCGTTTTGGCACCACATTTAGCGATCCATTATCAAAAATTGCAAACCTTGTGCGACTTTCAACATTTTATTAACTCCCCCCCACCCTCTCCACATTATCTGGCAAACACATTTGAAAAGTGATTCGACACGCTAATGTCTACCCAGAAATCCTGATTGAAATTAATAGCACTCGGGGGCTAAACATTTTCGGGTGGACCGCCCTTATGACTTAGGGGTATGAGACATAGTTAAAAACCTATTCTATGACCTAACGAATATACATAGAAAATTTCATGAAAATTGGTCGAGTGGTTTCGGAGGAGTTAGGTGACTAACACTGTGACAGGAGAATTTTATATATTAGATTAGATTTTAATCAGAAATCGTATTACTTGAGTAGTTTTTATTCTTGTAAATAAGCATGACGTTGTGATACTATTTAGACAATTTAATTTTGCCAGTTGAAAATGTTATTTATCAGTTATATGTGCCTTGATTATGTGATTAAGACTTACATCTGGTACAGTGCAGAAATACAGTAAATTATTGATTTTTGCCCGTTTATACAGAAACTTCAAATGTAGTTAATATTTTGTACAAGCGTTCATTATGCTTGCTCAATTCCTAAGTTCGATTGAGAAAGCGACAAAAGAATAATTTATACTACATGAAATGTCTTTATTAAAGAATAATTAATTCAGGGATCGCGCTACAGAGCGTATTTTATCAATTTTCTCCAATATACAGGATATCCCGAAAACACTGAAATGCGCTTTCATACATCATTTGTTAAAGATTAATCTTGAATTGTTTAAAATAACGTAGCAAATACGACTACGTTCATGAAATATTCATTATAAAAATGTCTTTCTCATTTGTGTATTTAGTTATTTTAAAGCATATTAAATATCCACTTGTGAAACTAAAATAAGCAATCGTGAATCATTAGAGTAAGCGCTACTTTGTTTTTCCTTCAAATTATATGCATCTATTTTCTTTATGTAAATATGTATCATAGCAAACAAATTAATCATGAGTTCGTACTAACACAATTACTACTTAAAACTACATTAAATAACGTTTGAAAGCAGTGGGAAGCTTAAGAAATGCCTGATGTATACGTGAAGACTCGAGCATCCGCAGTCCTCTTTGGATGGCTCATCAAAATACACGCGCAGGCCCGTTACTAATTGCGAATGCCCCGATTTAAGCTTATGTGCTGTCTGGGTTGAGCCTTTTGAAGCTGTTTTGCGTGTAGGTTTTGAGCGGACTGATTATTCACGACGTGTTTCTCATTAAAGAGAAGAACTTAAAAGGTTACATGCATAATTAGAATGAAATAAAATCTTTGTAAGATAACTCACATAAAAAAGAAACATCAAAATGATCGTTACAGTTGAAACACCAGTTTTGTTTTGTTTTCTGTTGAGTATGTCTGTCCGGGGCCGTCGTTATTAGCAACGGGCCTGCGTATGAGTTGCCATCACTAAAAATGAGTTTATCATTGAGGCCTGTTTTCCCCAGTCACAGTGTTCTATTTTATTATTCTAAGTATTATAAATGTTATATTATTTTATTATTTTAAAACAATTTTTTATACCTTTGTCGTACTAAAGAACTTTAGATGTAGGTAATCGTTTTGTGAATCTTGCGCCATTTTCTTTCATGAAAATTTATCCTAAAATTCGAACATTTTGCTCTGAATGTAAAGGTACGTGAACACTTTTATAATGTATTTAGAAATTCTAAAAATATGTATGTAAATCATGTTTAGTGAATAATTACTCATGTGTTATTTATAAATAAATTATTTTAATCAGAAATCGTATTACTTACTTGAGTAGTTTTTATTCTTGTAAATAAGCATGACGTTGTGATACTATTTAGACAATTTAATTTTGCCAGTTGAAAATGTTATTTATCAGTTATATATGCCTTGATTATGTGATTCAGACTTACATCTGGTACAGTGCAGAAATACAGTAAATTATAAATTATTGATTTTTGCCCGTTTATACAGAAACTTCAAATGTAGTTAATATTTTGTACAAGCGTTCATTATGCTTGCTCAATTCCAAAGTTCGATTGAGAAAGCGACAAAAGAATAATATATACTACATGAAATGTCTTTATTAAAGAATAATTAATTCAGGGATCGCGCTATAGAGCGTATTTTATCAATTTTCTCCAATATACAGGATATCCCGAAAACACTGAAATGCGCTTTAATACATCATTTGTTAAAGATTAATCTTGAATTGTTTAAAATAACGTAGGAAATACGACTACGTTCATGAAATATTCATTATAAAAATGTCTTTCTCATTTGTGTATTTAGTTATTTTAAAGTATATTAAATATCCACTTGTGAAACTAAAATAAGCAATCGTGAATCATGAGAGTAAGCGCTACTTTGTTTTTCCTTCAAATTATATGCATCTATTTTCTTTATGTCAATATGTATCATAGCAAACAAATTAATCATGAGTTCGTACTTGAATTAGTAACACAATTACTACTTAAAACTATATTAAATAACGTTTGAAAGCACTGGGAAGGTTAAGAAATGCCTGATGTATACGTGAAGACTCGAGCATCCGTAGGCCTCTTTGGATGGCTCATCAAAATACACGCGCAGGCCCGTTACTAATTGCGAAGGCCCCGGTCTGTCCATGTTGGTACATAACTGCATTGGAAATTCTCTTTTATCAGCTGACTACCCATCTACTAGTAAGATCTGTAGCATGGCTGACTGGCATCTTCCCTTCCCCGGCTATCCAGACGAAACCGAGAACAATAGGAAACCTGTATAAGCGTAGTTCGCTCACAAACTGATGGTAATTGAAGATTCTATTGTTTGTAGGTGTGAACTTTAAGATCATCTAAAAGGTATCAGCAGCAATTAATTATAATCATACTAGAAAATAATACTGAACATTAGGCCCTTTCAAATCACTAATGCATTTCGAAATAAGGGTATGGAAATAAGAACATATTTTTACTGCCAAAGAATAACTAGTGGGCTGAAAATTTCCACGTTCACAGCAAAATGCAAGTTTCTCTTTGTCACATTCTTTAAGCTTAATTTGAAAAAATGCGGATTTTAAATTCAGCACGCAGTAATAGTTTTTGACTGAGATGTTATGCAGAATATCCGAAATTTTTGGAAGACAGATTTCGAAAGATTCCGTTATGCAGTTTAATAGTCTATAGTCAACAACCATTCGGAACTTTAATTCTTTCTGATTACTATTGAGCAACGGCTTTTTTCTTATAAAAATAATAGGGAAATTATAATTCGATGTGGAATTTTCTATGATTCCTGCCTCCAAAAGTTGACTGATCTCTTTCTGAGCAAAGTCCTTCGCTATTTTGGGTATTGGATACGGCTTAGTTTGTATTGGAAAGTTATGTAGAAGTTTAAATTCTGGAATTACAGCATCAGCTGAACCAAGAGTTTTATAAGATTTTGAAAAAACTCTGGAGTTTTGCATAAGCATCCTTATTAAATCGTTTCTGTCTGTTTCGGCTAAATGCTTCAAATCAAAATCATCTTCTTTTAATTCCTCTTTTCTTAATTGCAGTACATCGGATAAATTTAAATTGTTTACATGTAAATGTTCTTGATTAGAAGGTTTTACCTTAGAAGTATCATCAAGACGTTGTAAAAAACCGAGTTTAGAATTTTTCCGTACAATAATTGGATAGTTGGAGGGATTCTCTATTATAGTGTAGATATACTACTTCTGACTGACAGCATGTAATGATTCGGAAACAATGTAATTTAATTTAGTTTGTTTCGGTGTAAAAATAAGTTGAAGCTCACTTTTTAAAATTTCAGGAATAATTAATTTAATTATTTGAGAAGATTTAGCTTTAAGTGTAACATTTTGTGCAGCTCTGGCTGAGAAATCGTTCTTTCGAAACTTTCCTTTCTTTTGTGAGTTGAATTTGTTTTGCGATGTAGAGTCTATGTTGTTGGCATGCATAAGTGTGGGAGAAAAGTCTTCAAATTCAAATTTCTCATTTCCCATAATTACTTTCTTATTTGCTGTATCAATCAGTATCTTATTTCTTTGCAGAAAATCATAACCTAAGATTATATTGTACTTAGAATTCCAATTGCGTTGAGTAACAAAAAATTGATTCTTTAACCATTTATTTTTTATTTTGAATTTAATATTGACAGCGGATAAATATGGGATTGTTGAGTCTCCTAGAGTGTGAATTTTTACTGAGCGAGATATATATTCAACTTTAGATGTTTCTTTGTTTATGTCCAAAGCACTTGGCTGAATTAAACTTAAATTAGCACCTGTGTCAAGAAGACTCTCAAAAGAGTTATGACTGAATTTTAATTTGATAATTGGTAAATTATTATTGTTGGAAGAGCATGACATGACAAATAAGTTGTTGTTATTATTTTGATTAATTTCTTGCGTTCTCGTTTCGCTAGTGGGAATAAAGTCTGCAAGTGTTTGTGTACTCTTGTTTCTATTGTCTTTTAATGCATACTCATATGTATTCTGGGTTCTTGCATGACTACTCTTGCAGTTTTCGAACTCGAAAGAACCCGCTAATAGTTTAAATTTCGTCTGTAGGGATGACTTCTGTACCTGTTCCCAGAATTACTTCTAGCATTATTTCTGGGTATAACTCTTGAATGCATATATCGATTCGAATTAGAATTGTAATTGTCGTTGAAATTAGATGTGTTATTTTAGCGAGTGCTTCTGTTACCTTGTAAAGTTCTGACCCCATAATGAGAATTGAAACGTCTGTGAGGTTATCTGAAATGTTTTGGATGATTCCAGCAATTGACAGTGAAGTGTCTTCTTCCACAAATTAGACAATAAACTTTTCTTCGAATTTGCTCATCCGAATTATTTATGTTTTCCTGTACTTGCAAGCTATTTACAGTTTTGTTCCCTGATATGTTTTCAATAGTTTTTGCTAGTTCCAAGATTTGTTGATTAGTTTGAATTTGATTTGTTATAACCGTGTTCAATTCTGTTGAATTTGCATGATATGCATGGTAGTGGGGATCATTCAATGCGTTTTCAATATTTTTTGCCCATTCTATCGCTTTATCAAAAGTTTTAGGATTACGCTTCATGAGTTCTATTTTTATGTCGGGACGAAGTGCATCATAAATTTTGTTAAATTTGATTTTTTTAGCAAGAAATTTAATATCTTCTGTGGAATTTTCATCAATTCCTAAATATTTATCAGCTTCAATGTTTATTTTTTCAGCAAGCCGAGTGACGGTTTGATTTGGTGACTGAGAAATTGAAGAGAAATTATGCTGCAAGGTTGCAAAAGACTCTTTTTTAGAGAATTTATTTTTTAGCAACTCTTTAAGATCAGTTGCTGTGCTAGCCTTGCTCGCAATAGGATCATTGGAAATAT